>QKNR01015919.1:85106-122861 GCA_028031935.1 Paedocypris micromegethes | reverse complement strand
CTTCCGGACAACTCCCTTCGACAGAGACCTGCAATCTCGGCCATGATGGAATGCCTGACTGATTATAATTATTACGAAGCCTCCAAGAAAGATTAAAATCTTTCATCTTTAATCAGTTTAGGTGTGTGTTTGTGCCCCCTTGTTTCATATGGCCTTTGTGTTTAAAAAAAAATATAAAAAGTTAAAAAGTGTTAATTAAAAACTAAATGGCATGTTTATTTAATTTTTTATGGACAAATAATCGCTTTGGCAAAATAAAATCGTTAGAATAATCGAAAAATTAGTCGATAGATTAGTTGACTAATCGAAAAAAAAAAAATAAATAAATAAAATAAAATAAAAAATAATCGATAGATTAATCGATAAGAAAATAATCGTTAGTTGCAGCCTTACATTACAATATTATGGTCTCAGAATTGTAATGTTAAATTACGTCTGTCGTCTCGTTGGTGAAAGTAACTTGAAAAGTAACAGAAGTACAAATAAGCATCCTAAAATAACAAATCGCACCTTTTACTTTTTTATTTTATTTTATTTTATTTTACATCCAGTAGGAGGCGATGTTATGTAGCCTAGCGACTGTGGCCTATTCCAAAGCTACGGATAACAATAGACGTAGTTTAAAAGTGGCAAAGTGTTAAAAGTATGGTAGACGTAAAGCGACATTTCTGGCAATATCAGAATGACTCTGGTGTATTCATATTAGACACAACAGCACTATGTAAACTTTTCATACTTCACACACAAAATACTGTCATGCTTTCTGGCCATAAAGTGCACACGACATTGTCATTGGTGTTTTATTTCAAGCGGTCGGATGGCACCGCTCCAGGTGTTTTTTTTTTTTAATTGTTGTTGCTAAAAGTAACACAAGTGTTACCTAGCATGTAGAGTGTGATATTTGTCTGAAAATAAAATTATAATGCATTACACTACTGAGTTACAGCAAAAACTAAGATTTTATAGTAATACATTACTTTTGTCAAGTAAGTGTGTATAAACAGGATGGTGGAGAAGATGGAGAAGAATGGCAGATGTCTAATTTCTTACTTTAAATTAAGTTAGAATACAAATTGTGCCTGTAGTATTAGTAAGGTCTACTAAAATATAATGTCCATTTTTTTTTCCACCAATACCACAAAACTTTCCCCCAAAATGGTATGTTTCATTTTGATTTTGTGCTTAGGTTTTCCCAGCACCATACAGTTGTGGTAAAATGTATATTTAAAAAGATGCCTAAACACAAAGCGTAAAATAAGGTTTGGGCTCACACACACACACACACACACACACACACACACACACGTTAATTCTGTCTCCGAAACCACCGACGGAAACACTTTGGGGGTAAATAAAAGTGTGTACATGTTTTTTTTTTAAAAGGTGTGGAACACAAAAAATAGCAACTTGTTTCATAGAAGTGTTGAATATAACATGTACATTTTAAATATGTAAAAATGTTCCACTTTAAAACAATTGTGTTACAATATTGTTTGGTAACATTTGCAAAGCTGTTAAGTTAGTTAAAACTGTGCAATAACGTTTTCAATAAAAGTGTTTTCTGGTTAAATGTTTATTGCACTTGTGTGTAACACACACACACACACCACACACACACACACACACACACACACACACACACAAAACAAGTCACTTAATTGTGTAAACATTGCAAAGACCATAGACCCAAAATAGGAGTTTTGTTTAATTCTAAGTGATAGTAATCTGATTAAATCTAAGTGATAGTATATTAATTATTGTCTATTTTGTAAATTGTCTATTACAATAGAATTGTACATTTGTAAAGAATTTACAAGAATTTGTAAATGTACAAATTTTAGTCATAACCGCAGCCATTTACTTTACACCAACAATCCAGACGATCAAATGAATAAAAAGCAACACTTCTCTTATATATTCACACGTGCGCTTTGAGACAGTTAAAACTGTGAAAAGCGCCTTAAAATGCTCAGAACTTGAACTTGGTCTGCAAACAAAGCGATTTGAGAAAGACATAGCTCTCTCACACTCGCTTTAAAAGAGAGCGTAAACACATCTTGAGTTCAGAGACTTGTCTTGATTGTAGGGTGTGTGTGTGTGTGTGTGTGTGTGTTTGTGCCACACAGGGGCGCCGCTAGGCCCTTTTATGGGCACACGTTCGTCCAATCCTGTCAGAGAAAAGACTAGACTCATTTCACGAAATAAATTCTCTGTTCTATCATTGTTCCCAAGCGCATTAATCAATAACGTAAGGTTCTGCCATTTTTGGAGGTAAAGTACAGGATGAGTAGAATGTCCTTCTTATATCTTCTTACGAGATGTTCCGTCAGACTGACAGTATGAGGAACTCGAGCAGCGCCTGTTTGCTTTAGCTTTTACAACAAGCCAATGAAAATGAATTTGTTTGTGGTTATAATGTGCAAAAATGTAGAAAAGTTTAAGCGGTATTAATAATTTAGCATGTTTTCTTACCTTTTAATAAGGTGTTTTATTTGAATAGTCAATGTTTATACAATATACTGTATAGCTTGTTGTAAACTCCTACTTTAGTTATTTGGTACACTTTTTTTCAAAGATACAAGAAGAAGCAATTGAAGCAACTTGTGTGCAAAAAGTAAAGTAAATTCGTTTTGTTTTTGTTTTATTTTTTTATTACCGGTAATCTCAATAAATACAAAAAAATGTAGGTTTTTTTAATAAACGTTAAACATATGTTTTTATGTAAGAGATTTTGGCTTGAAATTAACCACATAATTATCATGACAAATAACGTTTACTGTTTTGCTAATTTATATTAGGCAGCAACATTGTTTTTAGATATAATAAATAATACTATTATATTATTCATGAAAAATGTAAATGTTTTGCTTGACTCATATGTAAACAAATACCTAAATAGGTGTATTATGTGTAAACAAATACCATAGGGGGTAAAGAGCTAACCCCCTGTTTTTGCTACAGAAAAAAAATCAATTAAAATAAAAAAATCCATACCAATCCAGATTTATTTTGAGGTCTGACCTCTTTCAGCTCTTAATTTAGAATGATTTGTAGGATCTTTTTTGATGTCTTTTGAAACCATATTGCTTATCTTTTTGCATTAATTCTGATACAAATCCATGTTTTTATTAAACATTTAATGGAAAACATTCATAACAAAGCCGCAAGTATATATACAATATTTTGAAAACATTTTCACTTTCACAGGTTTAGGAAAAATGTAGTCATACAGCACATATTACTGAAAAAATTCAACTCATAAAATTGATGTAGCCTTGTTAAATTTTTATCAAATAAAATAAATTAAAGTAAAATCATTTCCATACATAGATAAACTATTTCCTCACACTCACAAAGTTCTGTTCCATGCTTCCTTCAATCTTGTTCAATGTTCTGTTGAAGTGCCCGAGTCCTGTTGTCCTGTGCGCCAGAATCGCATCCTCCTATATCTTCATTGATTTTTTTCCCCATTTTTGAATTAGTCATGTGACAGAATCACCTTAAAAACACAACTCAATATGGCTAAATAGGGGCGTGGACTTTGCGAGGGGCGTGGACTATGCGAGGGGCGTGGACTCTGCAGGGGGCGTGGACTCTGGCTCAGTCAGCGCCGGATTCATTGGAACCCATAAACATTTTTTTTCTTTTCTCAGGTCAGAACTCTTTTTACGGTACAATCGCAACAATATTATTATGACTAATGTGAGGAGACAAATCAGAGGAAGCGTGACTGCCAGTGCCACATTGAACGGATCTGCCTGCGTTCCCTCTGCAAAACAAGGAAGTGTTCACATAAGGAAATGTGTAAATACCATTAATTTTACACTGGTGTCAAAGATCAAAGTGCATAAAAAAAGATAAATAGCATTTTACGGCTGCGTTCTTTTGTGTTTTTGGTAGCACGATAGCAGATTAGCACGGCCTCTTCATCAAACCGAGTCTAAACCATAACCAATTAGAAGCACGCATTTCCTCATCGACCTGCTCGGTATAAAACTTTAATGCAATCCACTTCAAACACTGAAGTTCACCCTTATTCAAAAGATCATGACATTTACAGATTGTTCAGACCGTAAGATTTTGTTTCAGCCAAACACAACTATAATCTAGTTCATCAAAAGATGATTCTTAAACTGATTTACCGTATTTACACAAATGTAAGCACTACCAAAAAACCCAAACAAACTTAAACAAAATAAAACAAATGTTCTATTTAAATGAAAAATCTTCTTTACATGTTCACCTCCCATAATCCTTTGCTGAGGCTTTAATCTCCCTTGAGCCTTTGCACACCTAAAGCTGACTGCGCTCCGCTTTGTTAGACGTACATATTAGACATAGTCGTGTTTGTCTTCATGAAGCTGTGTGCGTGGTGTCCTTTTTTTACTTTAAATAATTCTCTGCTACACAAAGACAACGTGTTTTTGTTTATTTGTGATTGCTCCTGACTTAAAATATGGAAAATTGCTTACATTTCCATGTATATTTGAAATCGGCAATTTTAAGCACCCATTTTTCCATATTTCAAGTCTCAAGTTTTTGAGCTGCTAGAATTGGAAAAAAAATGGGTGATTATATTTACGTAAATACTGTAATTAAAAATACATTTCCAGATATTTTCTCACCAGCGCGTTGAACCGTGAGGTGCGTAAAACCAGACGTGTCGCCCGCCGCACGTGACCAGCTGCCCGCGCAGTCCAGCTGATTCTTGACCACCTCACAGTAGTAGGAGCCACTGTCCTCCAGACCGGGCGTGGTCAAGGTCAGATGAAACACGCCCAGAGCCGAGCTGGAGAAACGCAGGCGAGCTGCGAGTCGTGGATCAGAGAACATCAGTCGACCGTCACGAAGATAATTCAGGAGCTGGACGCTGGACTCGTTTCTCTTCAGGAACCAGGTGAGCGAGTAGCGAAGAGCTGGATCAGTCTCTACTCCATCCACCGAGCAGCTCATTGTCAGTTCCTCTCCCTTCTTTATCGCTATATGAACGTCTGTTTTATTCATCTTGAACTCGCTGACTGAAAGAGAAACACATGCTAAATGTTACAAAGCAGCAGTGATGAGAATAACTACGAGAATAACGTAACTTTTTTCAGTGACGAGTAATCTAACGCAATTACCTTTTCCTCCGTTACAACGCTGTTATCGTTACTGACAAAAATACTGCGCTACTATAATTATGGTCACCGAAGCGGTTTTGATTCGATGTGAGTCTGTATTGTTTTTCTCTCTGGTTGGTGAGGCGGGACTGTCTGTGATTGGTGATTGGTGTGTCTGTGCACGTGGCGCGATTCAAAACGTGATGATTGGCTTAGATTAAATGTCCATCATTTACCACACGGAAGTTTTAAGTTTGGTTACATACAAGAGCTCTCCCAGCAGGAGTCAGTGATGAGTTCCTTGGGAATCATTTTGGTTCCTTGTTAAGTATTGAGCGCAGAACACGTCTTGTCTTGTGTTTTACTCCAAAAGTAAAACGGTTTACTTTTGAAAATTGTATTCATTTACTTTTGTTAATTTCCATAAGAAGCATAATTTATGTTTAGAGTTATCCGTGGGCCAGTTGTAATCTGTGCAAAAATTATTAAAAGTTATTGTTTATCTATTGTGTTTTATTATTCACTGAACTAATGTTAAAATGTACAATATTGATTTTAATTTGATAGGTGTCTCTACAATATTTTACTATTGTTGTGGGACAATTATGTACATTGGGGAAATTAATGTACATTGCTGTATAATAATTATTTATTTTAATAATAATTTATTTTACTTTGTGTCAATTTCACTCATTTAACATATTTAATATGGATGACAGCCAAGTTCTATGACAAATTTTTAAAAAAAATTGTCGCAAAAAGTAACAAAAGGTCACAAAAAAGTCAAGTTACTTACCTGGTAATTAGTTACTTTTATAATGATACTTGGTTACTTTTTGTGAGAATAAAAAAAGTAATTCGTTACAGTTACTTATTACAAGGAACGTTCCCAACACACAAAAAAAGCACCGAAAAAAGCGATGGGGTAGCCTTATTTTCTATCGAATTCACATGATTCGATTGGGGTTAAAGGATAAACGTCAAACCCATCTTAACTCAAAATTTTATGGTCAATGCTCTTTTTTTTTTTTACCTTTCTCTTTAACATCCAGCTCAGTTGAAACGGACTTTCCCCCAAGCAAATACCAGACTCCACCAGGGTCTTGCAGCCATTCTTCCACCTGGCAGTGATAGCGCCCCCTGTCTGAGGGTACCACCTGAAGGATGCTCAGCGGGAAGTTTCTTTTCTGTCTTACTTCCATGTACATTTTATGGTTCAACTCTAAATCCGCTCGGCCAAACGTGACAACGCCATCTAGATCCGACGTCAAGAGATCCTGGGAACCCAAGGTCCACGTCACTGTGAAGCGCGAGGTGTTTGCTGTCGCCTCCGTGACCACACACTCCATCTTCGTGTCTGTGTTGACCGCTGCTTCCAGGCGAGACTTGCTGGAAAGCCGTAGCTTGCTGTCTGCAGAAGGAAAAAAGAAGCTGAGCAACTCTACCAACTGCTCCCACAGACACAAATGTGAGATTTTACATTTTGTTTCTACTAAATTATAGTTGAGTTAAAAAAAAACCAAATGAGTAAAAAAGACTTAAATTAAGTAAAATAATGGGGTGAGAATTTTACTTTGTATGACGGTTTGAAACAAGTCCTATTTTCTTGAAACAAGCTAATTAATAATTTACTCTTAATTCTAAACTAGTTAATTTATATTTTCTGAAAAAAAGAACAAAAAAAAAAAAAAAACAAGATTTATTGTGTAATTTCAAGAACTTTTGGCTTGTGAAGAATTCATTTTTTGCAGTGTAGTATCTCTAGTACAAACACTTTTGACATTAATCGCAGGAAGTTCCTGTTAAAGAAAATTAGCTTTAAAATGCCTTAAACATTTAATATTAAGTAAGCTTGAATTGCAGAAGAAAAAGGCCAAGTTGACATTTTTCTAAGTGTGTGTGCTTATTGCTCAAACCAGATTTTTCCAGTACTAAAACCATGAAGCAAGCAATCGTCTCAAAACTTCCCGTAACTATCTCTTTGCTCATAGGCCATGTCCTTATACGGCATTCTAAGGTTCTTCTTTTCTCTCTTATAATACGATACGGTGATGTTTTTCACAACATGTTATGTCTGAAGACTTTTCGTAATAAAGATTTTAACTGAGGAGACAGTAGCTCGAGAAAGATGTGAAGGAAACTGTTGCAAAGTTGGATTTTTGAGCTTTAACCATCTTGTTGTGTGATTTATTGCTAAAAAGTACAGCAGTTTAGGCAAAGAACCGGTCATAAGAGGTCTTGGTTCCTTATCAGAGAGATAGCTCAACCTTTCCTCCTTTGACTTCCTTAGACTTAATCCCTAGCTTGTTTTCAAAGAACTGCATTTACCGGGTGGGCGCACCATCACAGCCAGCCAGTTGGAGACCTTTCTGGCTTTCTGCACATCCTTCTGATAAGCATCAGCGTGGCACTGATACTGTCCTTCTTGCTCCTGGCTGACGCGCTCTGCTGTGAGGACGAAGGTCGTTTCCGACGGCCTCGTCTGAATGGACATCTGGAAGTTTCTGCCACCTTGTTCCAGTGTGATTTCCCCAGTGTGGAAGACGGACAAAACAGGAATTTGCGCTGTGGAATTGACTGGCCGGAAAATCCAGCGCACAGTCAAAGAAACTTTAGGTCCTTTGACTCTACAGAATAGCCGCACGGACGAATTGACGGGCACGTTAGTGTTGCGACTGCTTAAAACCACCGCCATCAGAGATTCTAGAAGAAACGGCAAAATGAAAATTAAAAATCATCCTTGGTTTTAAGAGTGTTTTAATATGTCGCACTCTTACCGAGAGACTTGAGCGAAACCCTTCTCTGCTGAGACTGAGTGTGGATTTGTTTCATCCCGTCACTGTTCTGCTTGGTCCATTCGGTGACGACACACTGATAATCTCCTTCATCGGCAGTTACAACCGGGTCCAACACCAGGGTCACGGTTCCGCCTGGAGAATGCAGAGCTAGAACCCTGTTCTGAAACCTCAGCCCAACATCGCTCATCACGCCCTCGTTGGTCAGGCGGACGATGTCGCTGAAGTGATCGGTCGGATCTTTCTTGTGTTGCCACAGCACTGATAAAGGTCCCTGGAATCCAGTGACGGAGCAGGAGACACGCAGAGCTTCACCTTCAGTCACAGTGGCGCTCGTCACCATGACTACCGCCAACTCACTGTCTTCAAGAGATAGTAGGACACCATTAAAGCCAAAATCATCTCATTAAATAAGTTCTGAGCATTTGTAAGGCGCGTTTCACTGTATTAACAGTCTCAAAGTGCACAAACTGTCACAAAGAGCACAATATTAAAGTTACTAACATTTTAAATACAGTCAATAAATACAATATTAAAAAAAAAATTATTAAATTAGCATTTCCTATTTTTTTCCACAATAATATGGAAATAAAGAGCAGAAGACACACAGTCTGACGGCAAAACGTAAAAAAATTACATTTTGGCTGAAAATGGCTGGAGATGATGCGTTACGTCATGACTCAATTACGACATTAGTAAATTACGACATGACTAAATTCTAATTGTAAGAACAGGCTTAGTTTAGAGCGTTATTTAGCCTCGTTCCCTGCTCTTCAGTTCCATTCTACTTTGCGTTTCTCCATTATTTCGCTGTGACGAAAATAATCCCAGTGCCGCAATGGACACTGGGAAATCCCTCTACTTGAAGTGGCTAACTGCCTGTTTCCTGCAACACGTCAGCTTTTCTTTTAAGCCTTTTTTACTTCATTTCACCTTCATTTTAAGTTTTCTTTAAGTTTTTTTTCTTCAAAGCATTAAACTAAAGATAAACTAACGACTTAAATTAAAGATATTATGCATTAAAAATAATCCTTTGTTTTCTCAAAAGGCCTCCGATCAAATCAATCTTCGTGTTTTCGTTTGAAACATTTTTGCGCTTCAGATTTTTACGTTAGTTTAGCTTTTTTTCGTTTGGACTTCTGGAACTTCCTCCCACACTTCCTGGTCAAGCAGCTGCCAATCACATTCTCACCAGCCAATCAGAGTAAGGGCTGCCCTGAATGTGAAGCTAGTGCCAGCAGAAGTTCAAACGAAATTAAAATTAAACCAACAAAAAATTTCTGAAAAAAAAGTCTCAAAACGAAAACGTGAAGTTTCCAAGCAAAAAATTTAAAACCAAATGAAGCTTTGTCGTTTGTTTCTTAGAAATTTACGTCTGATATTTTTGGCACTAATCTGACTCCATAGACTCCAGTCTTTTGAGCAACCACGGTTTGGGCCGTAACAGTGACATTACTCAATAAAAGGCTTTTCTTTGACTTTAATTATAAAATTATAGAAAAATAGAATTAAAGAACAACCAGGCAAATCTATAGTAAGAGACAACTATCCTAAACACCAACACACACACACACACACACACACACACACACACGACGAGCAGGAGACACTCGGGGAGACTTACCTTTAGCTCGGACGCTAACACCCGCTTGACTGGACAACTGCTTCTGTGCTTTCTTAAAAGTGCCACCCTCGATGTTTTCTTGCCAGATCTCACACTGGTATTGGCCTTCGTCTTCAACTCTCACGGAGGGAATGTTCATCAGATAGTCTGTGGGACTGTTTTTAATAATCCTGACCTCGGCTTTTCGTTCCCGCTCTCTGAAAGTGTCGAAAACGTTGAGCACCCCCAACGGGCCAATTTCTGCCACTTTCTTTTGGTTTTTCAGCCAAGTCACGGAATAAAAAATACTAGAATCCAGCTTGGTCAAGGTCTTAACCGTGCAATGAACCTCCATGGCGTCGCCCTCATTAAGAGGAGCTGGTGGACTTATGGAAGCAACGAATGAATCCGGTGTCAGTTCTGAAAAAGTTGAAAATATGTCATGACTTATTGGAAAGCCGGAAAACTTCCAATTTCAAAACAAGGATATTGTGCACATGTATGTAATCTCACCAATTTGTTTAATCTCCACGTCGCAGGCTGCTGTGGTTTTGTGAGCGATTTGAGTCCAGGAACGGTCTTGATCTTGAATCCATTCAATGGCCTGACAGTAGATCTCGCCTCGGTCGGACATCTGCAGCTGAGACACAGTCAGTGTGTAGGTTATGTCCTCAACCTTCTTCACACTAACATCTCCTGAATGGTAACGATCTTTAAATTCAGCTCCCGGTTCAATCGAAAGGTCTTTGTTGAAAGAAATGATGGGTCTTGACGTGTTCTCCTCTTTACTGTGGAGGAGCCAGGTGACGGACACATGAGTGTGTTGAAAAGTCTGGCTGAAGACCTGACACTCAATTTGAAGAGAGTCGCCTTCAGACTTGCTCTGAGATGATGGGCCTGTATACGATGCCGTCAAGGTGTCCTCAACCACTGAGAAGTAAACATTAATAATAAATGTACAACTACTAAACACACATCGTGATGATTGATGCTGGTCATCATTGACTTGAGTGGACGCGCGGAACAATCTGTGACACTCTCACTTAAAAATAATTGAATGAAAACATGATCGAATGTCAAATGCGGAGTCACTTCAAAATGTAATTATTCCATTAGGAAAATAATCCTTTTATAAAATCCTTAAAAGCCCACAGGGAAGAGAGTATCAGGACTTCTTTAGTTTAGTTTGGTTTTAATGACCTAAGCATCATTAAAGTGCCCAAACGCTTTTGATCCAATGTAATCGACCCTAAATCTAAAAGTAACTAAAAGGCTAAATACACAAATATAGCTCTGAAATTACTTTCCAGTAGTCAGAACTGTGCAGTGATACGTACCAATACAGTGGTACCTCTACTTACGAATGACTCTGTTAACAAAAAAATGCAACAACAACATTACAGAGAGAAGAAGTTCAGAACAGTGTCTGTGCTGTGTAGTTTCATTATGTTTACGCACACAAGTACAACCAGAGCGAGACGCTCGAGGGCCTGAGAACTGATCCGATTTAGGGCTGCAACAAACGATTATTTTGATAATCGATTAATCTATCGACTATTAGAACGATTATTCGATTAGTCATCGATTATTCCAATGATTAATCAGTAGGTTTTGAACGATTATTCAGGTATTTCAGCAAAGATAAAACAACGAGTTTTACCACATTTTTAATTAGGCAATTCACTTCTGCTTTAGAAATAATTGAATTTTTAGTTTTAATATACTTTGAATCAACTAAACGGGTCACTTTCTCTGAGTTTTCTGATTCTGTCCAACTCAAATTACACACAAATGCCCTCTAAGCATTGTTTTACACATTTTGTTCCAATTCAAAAGTAAAAAATGAACTATTAGCTGCATTGCAGACAATAAAGTTCCATGTGCACATATCTTGACAGCAGCTTCATTTTTAAAACAAGAGTTCAGGTATTAGGTAAAGATTGGGTAATATTATAACTATTTTAAAAGGTAATATTGATAAAGAATTTGTATAAAATATTGGTCATTGTTTGCAGTGACAACTATCCAAACAGCACATACATAGAAGAGCTACAAACATTAGCTAGTAAAGTTTCTACAGCCTATTTCTAATGTAAAAATATAGAAAGTTGCACTTTAAATAATTAGGTTGTATTCTGCACACATGGGAATGGCGCTGTTTATTAATATATTAAATGGATTGTTTCATAAAGTGTTAATACATAAATACAATGTAATAAATTAGTGTTTATGTGTCTGACTTAACACACAAGTCTTAAGTCTGTATTACATTATAATGTGATCCACTTTCACTTTGTATGAAAACCAGACCAGTTTGTTTTGTGAATTATTTTAGCCTGTGATTTCAGTTGTTGAAATAGTTTTACTTGGATAACATTAAGCAAATATACTGTACAGTGTTTTTATTATCAGAGACTGTGCGTTATTATAAGTAGAAAACATCAAGTTATAAAATAGTTTTGCAGCCGCTTGAGTTTAAGCTCTGAAACATTAAAACCTGGAGAAGCATCTGGCATTTTTAAATACTTATTCCTTTCTCTGCCAGGGGTTTGCAAACTCTGCTTAAAAGATACACTATACAGTATTCTTCACTACTCAGACCGATAAAACCACGCCACAACTTCTTCCCGTATTGATACAAAACGGGACGCGCAATTTAATTCTTTCAATTCTGCATTTAATTCTTTCGAGACACTTCCTCTTTAAGTCTCCAACATGCGCGTTATTCTCCCGTGAAAGGCAAGTTCCGCCGCACATGTATTGCACACGACAACATTTTTGGTGTTGAGTTGTAAAACTTTCCAACACCTTATTAATTCGGATTTGTTTGCACTCCGTCATTATTCGCGCTGTGTTTTCTTCTGCCGCTGAGCCTTAATACCGGGGGCGCTGCATTACACTTAGCGCCACTGCGCCGTAGCGGTCATATCGCGATATTGCAGGCGCTTTCATTAGGTCACATGACACCAACGATTTATCGACAACAAAAATATTTGTCGACACATTTTTATTGTCGACATTGTCGATAATGTCGATTAATCGTTGCAGCCCTAATCCGATTATAAAAACATTTTTTTTTTTTTTTACATGCAAAATGCCCATTTTACAAAATTGCTGTTGGAACAAATTAATTTTGTGAAGAGAAGTACCACTTTATAGATAAATAAATAATACATGTTTACAATAACATTGAAAATAAATTACAATTTTAGTAGCCTAATTTTTCCACAAAAAAACTAAACAAAAACAAAGACTGAAACCGCACACTGCCGCTTGCAGCTATATTTATGGATCGGCGTGACGCCTGTTTTATTTGTAAGAATGCAGTTTAAAGGATTTAATGAAAACAAAACAGTGGAGTGCAGTTATCAAAATAAAGCTGTGCATTGTACAGCCCCACATTTTTTAAATCAGTGACGTCTGTTATGATGTAAACTAATAAGTTTTTTTTTTTAACTATTGACCAAAATAAGAATTTGTCTCAGGTTCTCTCTCTGATTAAAACCACATTAGCTATCAATATTCATGGTTTTCTTTTAAATAATCGTGAAAATTTGAAGCAAAAAAAACAACAATGTTCAACAATATCTTCAGTAAACGATGCTGAAAATAAATAATCTCTTCAGCTGTACCACATCTAAGTGTGTAAACAAACTGCTCGTTTCCAATGACTGCGGATTGCAGCTGGCGGGAAGATGGAATATGTGCCATTGAAAGGGTAACACACAGCGATGCATTCAGAGCTCATAGTTTTCAAGTCTGTGAAAGATTGTGGGATTGACCAAATAGTGAAAAAAATAATGACTGTCTTTCAATAAAACCAGATGAATGAAGCTACAAGCGGTTACGAGCTACAGGAAATGATGTCACTAGGTTCACCCTGAGAGGGTGTGTCTCTGCGGGGCTGTTAATTGATTGGCAGTTGTTTTCCTTCAGGCGAACCTTAGCACCTTACCAGAGATACAAGTTCCCCACTGCTTTTGTTCTCCTTGTGAACCGAAGGGTGGAACCAGCAAGGTTGAGCCTTCATTCAAGAGTTCCTGGTAACTAGGAAGTCTTGCATAATCATCCACTACAAATCCTTCCCGAAGAACCACACGCAATTTTTTTTTCCCACAATCATTCTCCTCTCTTCACCCTAGAGCTGGTTCCCCACTGCCATACTGAGTTGAGATCTTGTTGTACACTGGTCTAACTCTTGTCCCTGGGACGTTTGATATAGTCCTAATGAGGGATCTCAGAGATGTTCAGCTTCATCCAGTGAGCTACCTTAACACTTATCACTTATGATGACACAAATCATCAGATGTAAAAGGTGACCATAAGCAAATCAAACTAATTAGTGTCTTCTCATTGGCTCTCAGAATGTGCAGCAGCGAATCGGTTTTGTTGGGCGTTGCCCTAGTGTCAGTGCTCTACACCAGTAGTCCCCAACCTTTTTGTCATTGCGTAATTTTACCACGGCCTGGTGGTTTCATTTACTTTTTAACATATGGTAGTATATGTTTCTTACGGTTTCTTATGGTTTCTGAGGGGAAAACTAGGTCAGTGTCAGTTAAACACTTTGCGCCTAAGAGGCAACACCTGAACTTCATTCATTTATTCACTCAATTCCGCAACTATTCATTGCACGTTGCCAAACCGAAAGTAAAAAAAAAAATGCAACTGTGATTAATGGCACTAAACAAAATTGACGCGGTTAAGCACTTAAAATTAATCACGTGGATTAACGCGTTAACTTAGACACTACTAATATATATACATATATATATATATATACACTGACGGGCAAAATTAGAGAACAATGTATAAACAACTACACAATTCTGAAATAATGTCTTTCACTGCTCAAAATCTTTTAACGAGTGAGTGTCCTGTTTATACCGTGCTACCAGAACACTTTTTCCAGAAAATAACTAAGGCATTTAAAAAAAAAACTTTATTTTGCAAAAAACACACTGAGCAAAATTAGAGAACAACAATGACTGTTGCATGGAAAAAGATTATAACAAAATATTCTGAAGGTTACAACAGTCAACAATTAGTAGGAAGTGTGCAGGCCTCTGCTCTGAAGGACTTCAGCACATCTGCGGCCACAGGACAGCACTGGTCTCTCACACTGCTCTGGTGGGATGTTGGTCCACTCTTCTTTCAGTCTCCTCCACAGTTCACTGACTGTAGTGGGTTTTTTGGCCATGTCGCCAAGATTCTTCTAGAGGTTCTCTATTGGTTTGAGATCAGGACTCTGCAGGCCATGACATTATTTCAACGTTCTCAGTTTCAAGGAACGGCTTTACCCGTGTAGCTGTGTGACATGGAGCATTGTCCTGCATGAACACTGTGGGCTGATTGGGTGATGAACTCATGGAAAGAATCATTTGTTGTTTCAGAATGTTCTGATTAACATTTGCCTTCACTCTGCCATGTATCTGTATAAGACGCCCAACACCTGCTGCAGAAAACATGCCCCAAACCATCACACTTCCTCCACCACCTTTCACCCACTTCTTTACACTCTTTGGGTTCAGTCTTTCTCCAGTTTGTCGCCGAACATAACATTTCCCATCAGAGCCAAATAAATTAAACATACTTTCATCCCTGAAGTGAACTTTGGACCAGTTCTCTGTCCACACAACATGCTCCTCAACAAAGCTTAGTGTAGCCTTTTGATTCTATTGTCTAATGAAAGGTTTGGTCACTGCAAAGTGTGCTTTTAGTCCAAATGCTCTTTAACATCGAGACACTGTATGTCGAGACAGATCTTTACCATGTTCAGTGCAGAACTGCTGAGCTATTCCAGCTGCAGTGTGGAAACCCATTGATCGCCCATTGAGATCCTCCGCAGTATCCTGTCCTTTTTTTGTTTTTGTCTTTCGTGGATGACCAGCCTTCTTTGGGGAATTAAATGAGTTTGTGATGTCATAAAGTTTCAATATTCTGAAAATCACAGATTTGGAACGACCAACGTGTCTTGTTATTGCTGACAAAGACATCCATTTGACCTTCATCTGGACAAACTGCGGTCGGAGGCTTTCAGCCACGTTTGATCAGTCCACCATCTTGTAGAGTCAGTGAAACTGGGAGTTAGGCTGCCAATTAAATAGGGATTGACGAATAATGCAGAAAATTACACCTGGTGGCAGATTAACACCAATAACTGGGGGGGATCTGAAAGTGTTCTCTAATTTTGATCAGTGTGTTTTCTGCAAAATAAAGGTTTTTGTTGAAATGCCTTAGTTATTTTCTGGAAAAAGTGTTCTGGTAGCACGGTATAGACAGGACAAATAATCCTTCAACTGTTGAGCAGTGAAGATAACATTATTTCAGAATTGTGTAGTTGTTCATACATTGTTCTCTAATTTTGCCCGCCAGTGTATATATATATTCTTCTTCCTATAGTTTATACTTGTTAAAAGTTGCATTTTTTTTTTCTCAAAATCAGAAGCATCTTTTTTTCAGCGCCGAGAATATCCCGGACTATAGACAGGTCAAAACCAGGTCTCAGAAAAAGATGGTTAAGCTGCAAAGTCATTTACATTTTGAGGAAATAACCACTAAAGCATCAGATTTTCAATGCACCTAACATTGCAAAAATTAAAATTCATGTAACATGATTCTTCATAGGTTCGACTGACAGATGACACGCACAGTTTTGCCATTACAACAATAGTGTTGAGTAAAGATGCAAAGACACAACTGAAAATACTTCCAATTTAGAACGAAAAAGCAGCTGAAAAGTACTGCCTATCGAAAATGTGAAGATTGAACGAAAATAATAAAAAACAAAACGAAAATGTTTAATCATTATGGTTTTTTTTTTTTTCCAAATACATTTTTTTACGTTTGATATTATTGGCACTAATCTGATTCCATTCTTCGGTGACACGGTATCATTTCCAGGAGTTGGGGACCATGGCTCCTCACTACACCTGGTCCTTAACTCTCAAGGAACCAAGGTCACTCAAGCAACCAGTGTTAGTAACTGCACAAACAAAATCATTACATCTAATACAGTAATATACCGTATTCAATACTATGTATAAACAGGGAACTAAAATACTCGTTTAGACGACTAATGCAGTCTGCTCAGGGAAGAGGAAGTTCATGGCATTGGTGTTTTGCATTTTGGCTTTGTGTTTGCAAAGACAATAGTGACTTATATGTGAAATACTGTAAATAACGACTCCTGCATTTGAATTTTGCGGCAGTACTAATACTTCACATTAGAAGTGTATTATCAAGACAAGCAAAAAAAAAAAAAAAAAAAAAGGAAATCTTACCACTAAGAGTTGATTCCGCGGCGTAGGATCCAAAATAGCGTCCATCAGTATTTGGGGTGAAGCAGATAATGATGCCCGCATCACTTAGTAGTAGATGCTTCATCTTTAAGAGAACGGATGATCCCGTCAACCTTTCAATCTCGATGTCGCCGTTTCTTACTCGCTCTTGAAACATGGCGAAGGGGAATCTTGGGCTATTAGTGCTGATCATCTGCAATTCGTTGTTTGAATTCTTCAGACTGAACTCAAAGTCCTGCACAGGAGAGCCTTTGAATCCACTGACGTTACAGGACACAGAGACAGGAAACCCTTTCACCCGGTACAGAGGACCTTCCTTTATCTCAACCAGGCGCTGACTGAAGCCAAGATCTGTGTGGACAAACGTTCCATGAAACCAACCGTGTGGAGGCATGTCTACATAAAAAAATAAATAAAAAACAAATGCCAGACTTTCTTACCGCATTTCAGGATTCCCGTGAGACACAGCAGCAGTACGTGCCACTCGCCGAACTCCTTCACCACAATCATTCCCTCAGTGATTCTCAAACAGGTTGTGCAGGTGTCGCAATGCGTTCGGAAACATGAGAAATGTTCTCTGCTGCAGACAGATTAAGCACTCAAAGATGTGTTGAGCTTTCTGTCGTCTTACACAATTCAAAAAAAGCAAGCCAGCACAGGAAGTGGTTTGAACAAGTCACGAAACACACCGATAACACTGAGCTTTTAGGTTAAAGGAAAACTTGTTGTTACAATGACTCACGGCTGCAGATGAATGACGCACTTTTTGACATGTCGCTTGACGTAGTTGTACCTCCAACATCACTCCGCATTGATGAAAATCCAACTTAACATGCATGGAGAAGTTTGAAACCCTGTGGTAAATGCACTAGGCAACGCTTCCACCACCAGATCAACTTCCTGTCTCTGTGCCACCGCAGATTCGTCCACAAAGCACCTAAAGCTCCTGCGCCTTTTTAAAATGCCAACAGGAAATGTCAAATTGACGAGATTGACAATTTGACACTCCTCTTCTGACCTGTATATTCCAATATATGATGAAGAAAACGTTGTTTCTTTTTGTAAATCTTTGAGGTAAATCTCGAGTTTTTTGAAAACCAATTCTCATTTACGTTACAGACCAGGAGTAAAAGTTGAGCCTCTATATTTCTGAATCTTTATTGCATTCTACAATAATTATAGCTATTAGTCGGACATGTAATTTCGTATCCCTCCTATTATGGTCGTTTCAGAGGAACATCAATTATGTTCGTGGGTCAATAAAGCATAACTCGGGGGCCTATAAGTGTCAGAAACCAAAAAGTATTTGACCTTTCTGACTCTTTTTAGCCATTTTGTCTGAAGGGTCAAATTGACCCGAAAATGATCTTTGTAACAAAAATGTAGCGGGCGTTAGAAATATGTTAACTGAACCATTTTAGTTGGACCATTTTAGGAGAAAAAATACTTAAGCATTTTCTTTTATTTTTAAACTTTGAACACAGATCAATTTGATCGGAACATAATCTTTGTAATAGACATGTAGCGTGGTGTTACAAATAAGTGAATCCTAATAATTTTTGTATGACAATTACACCAAGTAAGCCAAGCAGGAGACATTTCAAATTGAAAAAATGCTTTTAAGTATTTTTTAATTTTGAAAACGTGTCATCTTGACCCGAACATAATAGGAGGGTTAAAGTTAAGAAACAAAATTCATAAAACATATTCTGCAACAATAAATTCACCTCGCAGAATCTCTTGTAGCCTGAAATTAAGCTCACCTTCAGACACTTTCAGCACTGTGAAGATAAATCAAATTTGTCCTGCTTATGAGTAGTTGGAGGGGTGTAATGCATCAATGCTGAACAAGGACCATGAAGTGTTAATGGCTTCAGCAGATACTCAGATAGGACAGCTTTTTTTTCCTGCAGTAAATATCTCACATATTACTATATTGTTCTTTTCTGCTCATATTAGAAATGTGACGTGAATATTGCCATTTCGTATAACAGCCACTAGTCCTACGTCTCAGCTTTAAGTACAACAAACTGCATTTTTCACAAACAGAAAATTTACAGTGGCAGAGAAAACTTCTACCATAAGATAAGTTCATACAATTCTACCATAAGATAAGTTAATAAAAATTGAATCTATTATTACTATTATTATTATTATTAGAATGAAGTAATGATATTCAACAAGTTTAACAATATTACAACGTAACGCAAGTACATTATTACAGAGCCCCTGAAGGGACATGGAAGAAATAGTTTTTTTTTTTTTGTGAAAAATTTTACAAAAGTAAAACAAACAGTTTTCATCGCTAATGTTCTATCTCAATCAGATTGTCGATATTTGTGAAAGTGATCAGAGGACAACAACGATCTTCCTTATTGGAGTTATTAGAGCAGGAGAACAACTTCTGCATAAAAAATTGAAGTACATAATGATGAAGAGTGATCAGTTACACTACTTTTTCAGTAGAAAAGTATTTGAATTACAGTAACACGTTGCACCCAACATTGGGTTGAGCAGCAGTACTTCCGATATGGCTGGTATTCTTGTAACCACTAGAGGACAGTAATTAAACAGGTTATAGTTAGAAAAGAAAACAAAGCTCAGTTAACCGCTTATATTATGTTACGGGCCTCACTCACACCTCAGTTCAAGTACAAACAATAATTCTAATAATATATTTAATTTGTTGGCGCCTTTCTAAGCACTCAAGGACACCATACAAATTATATAACAAATTGTAAAAAACAAGACGTACACCACAAAAACATAGACATAACTAAACTAAGAGAATAAAATCACAAGCAATCCCGAGTAAAATAATGCATTTTAACAGTCCTATTATGGTAGGGTCAAATATTTACAAGTATTTTATCACTTTGAAACTTCTTCTGCTTGGCTTATTTGGTGTAACTATGATATAAAAAAATATTTAATGATTCAATTCACAACACCCGCTACATATTTTTGTTACAAAGATAATGTTCGGGTCAATTTGACCCTTCAGACAAAATGTGTGCGCTTTGAGATAGTTAAAACTATGAAAAGCGCATTACAAATGCTCTGAACTAGAATTAAACAAAATTAAAGCGTAAAAGTCAGAAAGATCAAATACTATTTGTTTTTTGGCAACAATAAGATATTAATACACCACTGTTTCAGACTCACACACTCTCTCTCATACACATATACACATTGTTTTGGGGAACTTTTTGGTTTCTGACACTTATATGCATAATAAAAGGCCCCCGGGTCAAATGGACCCGTGAACATTATTGATGATCTCCTGATGTATATAGGAAGAGAGTTCCACAATCGAGGGACGGCATGGCTGAATGCTCGAGCCCCCATGGTGATGAGTTTAATACGGGGAACAGGAAGAAAGACAGAGGAAGTGGATCTGCTGGGAGATGGTGCAACTCCGTGAGAGATTGAGGCGTGTGATTGTGCAAAGCTTTAAAAGTGTGTAGTAGTATCTTGTACTCTTACGTTGGTGCCGCAGATGACTGGCTCGTGGTTGGCACCAAGACAAATTCCTAGCTCTGTAACCACAGAACCTGGCAATCCATCTGACTCTGATCTGATCTGACCTGGCTTTTAATGGGAGCCAGTGCATTTTCTGCAGCATGGATGAGTAGCACTGTATGGCAATTTGCTAAAAAGGGCCGAAGACGATGTATATACAGGTGAAAGTGCGTCGCCCTTGTGATGCTATTGAATTGCCGTTTTGTTTTCCTAGCCACTATTGCATATGTTGAGCTGCTCACTGGTCAAAACACCAACGTGAACATAACGCAAAGACTTTAGTTCACACAGCAGCTTTGCCACAGGCCTGACTGGAAAAAACTCTTTATAAACTAATTGAAGTCGAACATAAACTATTGGTTTGAAGCACAATATTCATAGATAATGCAAATCACACAAATTATCTTCACAACTCTAAAAGCTAACTTTAAGAATATATAAAAGAAATTGTAAAATAAATGTATTCAAAAAAATGAATTGCAGTTTCTAAGTTCTATTGGAACTAAGATTTTATTGAACTTAAATTCAATGTTGCCTTCACAATATTTTGACGTTTTATCGCTTTTTTATTTAGTTTTTCTGAATCACCGTTTTATGCCATTGCGTCAACCTTACTGTTATTCTTATAATTAACAATACGTTTGCAAAAAACGTACACGTTTTTTTCCATAATCTGTATTGCTGTATTGTATTTTTTAATAATCTACTTTTTGTTTTTTTAGATGCATTAAAAATCCCATGGCTCTGTTCAATATTTAAAGAGCTAAACCTCTAAATATTTGAATCAAAATACTATGTATATCATTTTTTAACCTACACAACACTAAGTTATGTTTACATATAAATGTCCAGTCAACTGAACTGACCGCCAGCTCATATGTCCTTCAAAACAATGTCCACATGTACGGTCATAAATTGTTACACACACATGTGAAGTACAGTGCCTGCTTTTGGTTTCGTGTGCCTTCACATGAAAACAACATAAAAATGAGTTGTCTCAAACTCGATCTTGCTTCCTGACACCAATACATTTGGCTATATTTCTTACTGTTGAGTTCTACAAGAAGAGCTTAGTTTTCCCTGTGAGACAGGAAGAAGCCTGTGTGTTGTTTTACACCAAGTTTACTTGTGTGCTTTAGTGAGGTAATGTTGACTCTAGTTTGCCTGTTAGGACACGCTGGAATGACCGGTCTCTACACAGACTATGGAATCTGGAATTGTGGCTGTGGCGTTTATATAGAGACCACTACTCACACAGCACTGATTAAGAAACAAACATGTTTTTATGTTTTACTTTTGTTTAGCCAGTTTGGCCAGAAACAAGCCAGTCAGAGATTAAACATATTGGTAGTTGAAAAATCATTTAAAATGATCGTATGTTTTTTTATTTCAATATATATTTTAACAAAACTAAAAATAATTAGTCAACCATCCATATAAACACATGATTAAAAGAACATCGGTGTACACTAAAATGTGACAAAATAAAACACAACATGAGAATCATGTGAGGTCAATATTGACAATCACAGTCAATATAAAAATGTCATTTTTAATAAAAAGAAATAATAAATATCACGTTTTCATTTAACAGGCAAGTGGAAGAAAACAAAGACACATTTGTGAGAGATTTGAAGTGGGCATGGATATTAAAAAACAATAATGAACAGAAAACAGAACGACCAAAACAACATCTGAGTTGGAGCGAATAGGGTCATGTTCAAAAACAAAAAAAGAAAAGTACCACCTTTGTTATAGATAAGTGACGTATAATAAAATAATCTGAAATCGTTTTCAAAAACATCAATTTAATAAACAAATAAAAGAATAAAACTGTAAAACAACAGTAAAATCCCCATTAGAACTCTAAAACACAGAAGATGAAGGCTCATGAAACCACGCTCTCAAGGTGAAAAAAAAGCCGTGATGACTCATTTCTCATTGTTGGCACACAGGAAAATAGTGTTCATGTAAACACGGTCAACATTCCGCAATATCAGTCTCAACATACCTCACGCTGCAAAGTCAATCCATGCTGAACTCTAACAGTTTGTTATGGGGCCGAGGAGTGTGCATAGGATTTCTGGAGAAGCAGCAGTGAGCAACAGAGAGACCCAGGAGCACAGAAACCAGGCCGGCCATCACTGCGGCGAGTAAGCCGTAGCCCACCGGCATCTTCAGCGACTCCCACACTGCAGAGACAGAGACAGACCATCAGAAGCTTTAGCGCTTAACCCGTCGAGAAGCAGTTTACACACTGGTTTGATACCAAATCAACTCCATCAATGAATCACTTATCTGAATACTGCAGACTAGTGGTTCGTGACCTTTTTTTCGTCGCAGACCGGTTCATTTTAACTGGTAATTTTTCAGATTTTAGTTTCATTTTGTTTTTCACATATAGTGTTTAAACATGCTTTCAAGCATTTTATTCAAAGATGAATATAAAGGAATTTTAAAATTTTAATGGTACTTATTATTATATACAGTATTTGAATTTTATTTTATTATTAAAAATGATTAAAAACCTTTTTAAGATTACACTTGGTTATATTTCCTCGTTTACACTTTGAACAAAGACGGTTAAAAACAAAAAAAAAAACACTTTTGTTCTCAAAATCTGAAGCATCTCTTCTTCGCGTGTGACATTAGAAGCAATAACATAAGAAACTTTACGAAATGTTGTGCTGAGAGTATTCTGTGCTGTAGACTGCAGTCAAACCAGACGCGTCTCTGAAAAAGACCATCAATCCAGCCACCTCGTTTTTCGTTGCGCTCCGAATAAAATATACTTTGATAAAATAAAAAATAAGCAGAAACAGCACTATGTGCGCGTCTTTACGATTCTTTCTTTGTAGATCCGCTCTTAAAGAAACTACACCGACATAGAAAACGCTCGCGCCTTGCGGTCACGATCTAGTAATTCAACCTCGCTCGCTACGTTTGAACCCCTAATGTCTGGAAATATTCTAGTCTATTGGCGTCAGACTGAAACTTACATTCCTGCTTGACAGAAAAGAGAACAGAGTTTGAGAGCAGATCGTTCTCCTTGTTCCAGGCTCCGGTGGCTAGGGACAGTGTCCAGGGAGTCACGGCACAGTGATACTCTCCTCCGCTTTGAATCTTGTGCAAGCTGAGCTCAAACGAGTAGCGGTCGGTTCGCTCCAGACTGCTGTCGTTGGTCCGGCTCTTCTTCACCACGCCTCGGCGGTCCATGCTGATGAGAGGCAGCTTTCCACCGTTGTCAATGGCCTGGTCGTGATCCTGGAACCAGCTCACGTCAAATGAAACGTCACCTGTTGAGATAGGATGGACTTTATTAATCCCACAGGCCCGGTTTCACATACATGGCTTAATGTAAACCAGGAGTAAACCTTAATCCTTACTAGGTAATCTAGGGAATTTAAGTACCTTTCATGAACGTATCTTTAAATAAACTTGGTTAGTCTGAGACTACAGACTCCTTAGGTTGAGTTATAAGCACATGCTGTTGGTCTGATGGTGTTCATTAAAACCTGAAATGGACTAAAAACACTGTTGTTGGATTGAATCTTAACCCAAACAAACAGAGGCAAAAATAATTTGTTTAAAAAACGCTGCTTATACTTTCATATTGAAAGTAAAAGCCACACAACTGCTAGTGAACAAATGAAAGTTCTTAGTGATTGTCCAGGGAATTTTATGAGCAAAAGATTACATTTACGAGGGAACAGAAATGAAAACGAGAATTCTACTAGTTTAATTATATAGAAAATTGGAAGAAAAAGTTATGATACAAAAAGACAACTGTGATTACAAGCCACAGAGGAGTAAAAAATCATTTTAAAAATTCATTCAATAAGAAAATAAATCAAATAAAGACACTATTTTCAAAACATGATGTTTGTACATGCAAAAACGATCTTAAAAAGTTGTGTCAAAGTAATGTATCGATACTTTTGTATCGAAGTCTTGTATCAAAGTTGCTATTTCCAGTATCGTGACAACACTAGTTACTTTAATTAATTTGTGACTTTATATTTCACCCCATAGCCACTAAAAACGACACAGACCAAGAAAACGATGA
This sequence comes from Paedocypris micromegethes, assembly GCA_028031935.1. Classification (NCBI taxonomy): domain Eukaryota; kingdom Metazoa; phylum Chordata; class Actinopteri; order Cypriniformes; genus Paedocypris; species Paedocypris micromegethes. The sequence goes on along the minus strand of QKNR01015919.1, from coordinate 98,478 downwards.
CAACTGTGGAAAGGTAGAAACGCTCCTGTCAAAGAAGCAAACATGCTCAGACAGGCCTAGACGTGCTGCTCTGTTGCTATGTGAAGAATCTTCAGGCCTTTAGGTCATCACAAACCTCTGATTCAATTCTCCCAATCCACAAGAGCTATGCTAACATATATAGCAGGGGTACTCAAAAATAAAATTGAAAGGTCCACATACCAAATTTACATACAGTCCGAGGTCCGAAAAAGGAAGTCAAAATCCAAATTTGAATTCCAACAACTTAAAACCGCGTGAATGACCGTTGATCGTTTGATCGAATGATCGTTTTCATCAGTAAAGAAACAACATGCTTCAGGTCTCTCTGTCTCTAAGCCTCGGTGTCACTCCTTCATAAATGTAATTCCCTCTGGTGTGTCCATGTAAGACTCAATACATCTTCACAAAATTCTACCCTTTCTTCATTCAAAAAAATTAATAAAAATACAGTATATAACACATCAACGGATTACCGTCATCTTTGAATTACGTCATGCAAACAGACACAGACTGACGTCATGAGAATGTTCCGGACAGACTATATAGAGCGCAAATGATTTTCTGTCCAATCACTCTTAAATTTGTGGTTTTCAAAGACAACGGGGTAAAAAAAAAAAAAACAAAGGAAAAAATATATTAAACGAGTGACATAGTAGTCACGTTGCTGTTACAGCGGCTGTGATTGGACAAATGTCGCAGCTAAAACAATACATTTGATATATTTATAAAGATATAAATATGTGTGTGTGATGTGTGTATTAGAGCTGCAACGAGTAGTCGACGTCGTCGATTACGTAAATACGTCGACGCAAAAATCGCGCGTCGAGTAGTCGCTTTTTGCTTTCATTTTTTTCAAACATGGCGGCGCGGGAAACTAACGGAGCAGACGATGGAAAATAAGTGGTCAAAAGTGTGGGAAACATAAATGGATGATCGAGGTCTCTGTCGTTAGGACATATTTTGGCTTCAGGAAGGATGACATAGAACAATAAACTTTAAATGACGACACGAAGGCATTGCTAATCGAACACAGAAAGCGTAGTAACCGTCGCCTAACTGAACACCGGCGAGGCGCGAGCGCAACTGTAAGTGTCTGTTTAATGTTTCTCCGATGTCTGTTTAATGTGCATTTAAGAGCTGCTGTTTTAGTTAGTGAAAGTTAGAGAAAGACGCGCTCGAGGTTAGATTTGGTCGCGCGCGCCGCTCTCGCTGTCTCTCCTGCGCTCTCTCTTCCCTGCTCTCGGTCTCGGGGTCTCTCGGATTTTCATTACTGCAAATCTGTTGTTTACATTGATACGTTGCATATGCAGGAAATACACAGGATACACTATTCATATCTTATTATAAATAATAATAGTTGTTTTAATTAGAAGAGAACTGCTAATTTTTTCATGTCAATACGAAATTTACGCACTGTGCTTTAATTTTGTTGTTTAATTCAGTTGTTGATGTTAATTAAATAATCATATAGAAGATCTGTGTTTAGTTAAATTATTTTAAAACTTGATTTGAAAAAAAAAAAAGAGTCACCTCTGAGCAGATAGACATGCACGTGTGATTACACTTTTTTAGGATTGATATTTTATGTTGCACTTTAATATTTCCAGTCGAGTCAATCTCACTGAATTCATTTTGCACTTGTGTTAAGAACTCATACGCCCTCGTTATTTATTTTGTGTAATTTTGATGTCTTTATTTTGGCCTAAATTTAATGTTTTAAGGGATATTGAAACGTACTATGCGGTTTTGTACAAGATAAGCTTCAGTTAAGTCACTTTGTTGTTGGCTGAATTTAAATGCACTTTACAGGGGGGCGGGGTTATCTTTAATCAGTTTAGGTGTGTGTTTGTGCCCCCTTGTTTCATATGGCCTTTGTGTTTAAAAAAAATTAAAAAAGTTAAAAAGTGTTAATTAAAAACTAAATAGCATGTTTATTTAATTTTTTATGGACAAATAATCGTTTGGGCAAAATATAATCGTTAGAATAATCGAAAAATTAGTCGATATATATATATAAAAAAATCAAGAGAATCAAAATTGTGTGTTCCATTGAAAACTCATCTGGAATATGATTACAAAAGTAGCCTGTTGGTTTAGCCGTCTGTTAAAATTTAACGAGACGAGATTTAGTTTTAATTTAAAACATTGTATTTGATTTAATAAAAAAAAAAAATTATGCTGAGCTATAGTATTGTATTTAACAAAAAGGTTAAAAAAATCGTTGGTGCATTTAGTAATGAGTAACTTTCTATTTTCATTGATTGCATGCAGTAATAAACCAACATGTAAACCCTGGAATATATGATGCCATAAATTGTGGAAGTTATTTCACAAAAAAAATTAAAATTATTGCCAATAGTACAAAATAATAAAAAGAAATTCTGTTAAGCGCAGGCATCAAACACACTACTTAAAAACTATTCATAAATTGTTTTTGTAAAGTCCTTTGGTGTTTTGAAAGGCGCTGTCAAATACAAAAAGAATTAGAGTAAACCAAGTTTACTTAGTAAACTAAGGTCATATCACTTGGATTTAATTACATAAAGTGCACAAAAATAATGGCTAAAGAAGCTCTGCATAATATTGAATGACAATGGAACAATAAAATGTTCAATTAACCATTGATTATTGAACTTGAATCTTTTTCTCCTTCTCAAAACTGTCAATTTCTTAAACAACTGGCGTGAATTCTGGAGCCTTTCGTCTTTATTCAGTGCACTTCATTTCCCCCTGAAATAGAACTTCTGAAGGAACAGTTTTCTGAAGGCCAAATGTGCAAAAACACAGTTTACAAAACTTTATAAAAAAAAAAAAAAAAAAAAAGAAAATGCACCGCAGCACAAAGACTTTTTCCATTTATTTATGATTGTTCCTGACTTGAAATGTGGTCAAATGGGCGCTTATAATAGCCAATTTAAAAAATTGCCGTAAATACAAGCACTCTGCACGTTTTTGAGCGGCTAAAATTGAAAAAAAAAAAAAAAAATGGATGCTTATTTTTGCGTAAATACGGTATTTAGTGGTTTTAAATGAAATAATATCTATAGATAACAAATGTTAACTGTGATAATCATAAACGACTCAGCTTTCTCCAATTCACAGTTTTTGAGCATTAAAAAAAAGAAGGACAAACATTCTATTTTAACGTGACTATTATGTTCAGTTCTATTTTAATATGAACGAAAGGGACAGGCCAAACTACTTGCCTGTGTTGGTGGCGTTCAGCACAGATATGATGCATTTGATCCGGACAGTGTCGCCAGGTAACGCCACGCTCGAGTCTGAACGCACAGATATGTTGAACACTGGACCTGGAGAGGAAAACAAAATCACATTCACTCCTGCAAGTGTCACCTGCCGAAAATATTTCACCATTTTAATAACGGTCCGTGATAATACCTGTGTGAGCAAAAGCTATTTGGATCTTGTTGGACTTGACACTGGTGACTTTTATCCAGTCTTGGCTCTGATCATGTTTCCAGGCCGCCACCTCACAGTAGTAGAACCCGCGATCCGTCACTTGGGCACCGTACAGGCGAAAGCGGTACTCGAGAAGGCCCGTTTTCTCCAGAACCACACTGTCGATTCGACTGGGCTCGCTCCACTCCTCCAACTGCATTACTGAGTCTTGGTTAAGAGACAAAACTTTACGGGACTTCCCTCCCAAGGTCTCCTCAAAGCCGATCAGCACGGAGTAGCCCGGGTTCTGGAGGTTCTGACCGGTCACCTGACAGCTCATTTCAAAAGTGGATCCACCAACCGATGCTTCTCTGACCCGATAGGCCACCACTTGCAAAGCCGGTTCTGCAAAAAACAAAACAGCATTTGACACTTTTTACATGAGCATTTTAAGAAAACTAGTCTCAAGGGCAACACAAATATTCAAGTTGTTATTGTTTGTTTAACATATTTAAGTCAATATTGCTGTAATGTTAAATGCATGTGTGAAATAGCATCGATATTTATTATATACGATTCTGACACTTGTATTTTGTTTGCGTCATTTCCTGTCCCAATGTCCGCTGAAAAGAGGCCAACGAGGGAATTGCGCAAATCTGTCGCTAACCGCAATTAATCACTAGGCGATATACACTGTAAGTTAGAGCAATCACAATTTCTTTTGGTTAGAATGAAAATCACGATTCTATTCACAAAACTTTTAACCCTGAAAATCAGTTTGTCAAACAGCAATATAAAAACACATATTACTCTTTGTTTTAAACTTAAATAAATGGAATGAAAAATATAACGCAAAAGTAATGTTGTAAAGAAAAAATAAATAAATAAATCACCAATAGACGTAAAAAAAAAAAGAAAATTCCAAGGTACAGTATTATGTACAGTTGAGGACAAAATGATTAGCTCTGCTTAAAAACACTTTTGAAATACGTACTTTTCAAACAATGATTACTTTGTAGGCGGGGCTAATAATTTTGTTCTCAACTGTAGATGTTTGCTGTACACAGTATGTGTCATCATCTGGTTTGAAACCGCAGTAAACACACACACACACACACACACACACACACACACACACACACACACACACACTCACACACACTCACACACACTCACACACACTCACACACACAAACACACACAGAATAAAATCAGAATAAAATCCTTTTTCAGGTACTAAAATGTCCGAGTTGATAGCGAACCGTTGTGTTTCCTCTCATTCGCAACACCTTTGCTTCAAAAAAATATTTGGAACCCGACCTCTTTTAAATTTTAGTTGAATAACCCTCATCAAGAAAACAGTTTTCTAGCTTACCTTTTTTGGACCATTGAACAGTGACGGGAAGTGACTGAACGTCCTTTGCTCTTTCCCATCCACCTTGCAAAGTGGGTGTCCAGGCCGTCACATTGCAGGAGTAGGAGCCCATGTCTGCGTCATCAGTCTGAAGGATGCGCAGGACGAAAAGGTTTGCTTCTCTTCTGCTCACTGCCATCTCGCCCCGCTCCAGTCTCTCCTGGTATGGAGCGTTGGTCACCAGAGCTCCGAGCTGGTCCAGCGAGGCGATGGTGACGCCAGCAGACACGTTACTTGAGTAGATCCAGGTCACACCCAGGTGGCCATTACTGAGGTGGAGAAGGCCAGTCACTGCACAGTGGAGTTCTGTGGGCTCACCACTAGACCGGGGGCTCAGAAGGGCTTCCAGAGTCACTTTATACTGCAGTTCTGTTGGAAAGGAACAACAGATCATCAGTTTAAAGTGCTCTGTGGAGAAAGTGAACATTACATGCCGACACGGTGGCATCAGGCAATTTGGGCCAACACAGGTAAACAAACATTTACCCTGAATTGAACGTGTTTTCAATATCCACACACTAAAGATTAATAAAGTTTATGTTATTTGTCCAAATGCCATGTTTTTATTACAACGAGTATAGAAGCAATAATTTTCTTTAACCCTTGCTACGTCGAGATTCGACCTTCGGGGGATTTACAACTTCGGACTTTTTTCACTAAGCATGTATATATTATAAAAGAAATATATCGAGGATTTTACGGACATTTCAAAAATAGCCGGGAAATATATAGACCCCAAAATAAATATTTTGTTAATTCCATTAATGATTCCATAATTAGTAATATCTGCTCTTGCTGATGGTTAATTGCATTACATATGACATAATTCAGTACAAAAACTGTTTTTTTTTTACTACTTTTTAGATTTTTTTTTTGTGCATGAAAAATGAGGAGGGTTCTAATTTTTGCGTACCGTAAATACGTCAATCAGTGTTCTTATATCTTGTTCTTGTATCCTGTGTCATTTTTAAGCCGTTTCATGCCTTCTATAATTTATTATACTGTATTTATTTACATTGGTTATTCAGTGTGTATATTATATAAAATATATTAAAAACATTATATATTTATATATTATACAATGTGTATATTACCGTTACCACATCTTTCTTAGCAATACTAATTTCATTGTAACCCTGTGAAACAATGACAATAAAGGCATTCCAAATCCATTTCATTCCAGGTCTCTACTTTTCCCAACACATTCCAAAAACAATGCATTCAGGTGAAATAGAAAACTGACCACAGGCGTGAGTAAATGTGTGTCTGTGTGTTCTGCTCTTAAAATAATTGGAGTCCAGTGTGTGTCCCACCTCAGACCCAGAGTGGGTTAGAAGAGATAGTCAATTTTCCTAATTTCTGGTTTGCGGAATGCTGGCTAACATGTGACTAAAACAAATGTCAGGATTAGAGCTGCAATGAATTGTCGACTTAATCGAATATGTAAATACTCATGCATTTTTGTGTCAACGTCTCGCTAGTATTTGTCATTTTTTCAAACATGACGGTGCGGAAACAAGTGGAGCAGACGATCTGTGATTTATTTTGTGTAATTTGTATGTCTTTAATTTGACCTAAATTTATTTTTGTAAGTGATATTGAAACATACTATGTGTTATGTAAAAGATAAGCTTTAGTTTTTATTCAAGTCACTTTGTTGTTGGCTGAATTTAAAATCACTTTACATGGGGGGTATCTATAATCAGTTTAGTGATCTGTATTGCCTTTGTGTTTAAATTAAGGACAGTGTTATTAACAACCAAATAGCATTTTTATTTTTTATTTTATTTCTAACAACAAATATTTATTTGGGGAGGTGGGGGTATCGTTAGATTAATCGAAAAATGTAGTCGATTAATCAGAAGAAAAAAAAAACGTGTAGGCTCTGAGTGACTGGAAAACCAATACAAAATTATTTCTCTATACACAAACAGTTTCACCACCATTTTCTAAAAAAGAACCATTCATAAAGACAAAGAGCTGAACGGGAGTAACGCGACAATCCTGTTTAACATTTGAACCGTGTTCAGAGTGTAGCGCTACAAGCTAATCCGAACTAGCTAACAACGGCAAAGCAAGAAGCAAAAAAAAAACGTAAAAAAACAAAATGACAAGCTACTTATCCTAGGACACAGGTTAAACTTTTGTTATGAGGAAGTGTTCTAGGATTTTGCTTACTCTACAAAAATCTTGCGTGGCAATAAACATCGTTGTTTACATCGCCATGGACACAGCGGCTTTAAAATAAGAGTGTCGACTCGAGCGGAACGCCACGCTGAGATTCTTCACTCAATAAATCGAGTGAGATCCACCGTGTGGAGGCCAATCAAGTAAATAAAAATTGAAACAGGAAATCAGAGTGAGATTGCCTAGCTGCAGTGCCAAGAAAAGAACCGCAGACATTTCTTAGCTCGAGCCATGAGCAAATACTGATGATGATTCAATCATCTTACATTCCATGAGAGAGATAAAGTCACCAAGTGGCTTTTCCAAAGAACCTTGTGAAGAAAGGACTTGACTTCAATACACTGGACCAAACAACCAAGCTAAAAATTGGTTCACACAAAAGTTTTTTTTTTTTGCGTTTGATTCAAATGACTCCAATCAGGTTCAGCAAGTCTTGATTAGAGCATGTAAAAATTGAGTCTAAAGGATGAGCAAATATTCTCAGAGTTACTCGAGCTGGTATATCTGATGAGGTTTATTTAATTAAGAGGCATTTCTTTCATTCTGTTGTGTTTGGTTTGCGGGAAGATTGTGTGCATCATGCTGCCCATGAGTGTGAGAGTTTAACAGGGTTTGTGTGTACATCAGGGGTGCCCACACATTTTCGGTTCGCAATATTCATTTTCGCAAACTTTTCAAATGACCTAGTCAAAGAGACTATATTTATACATACATATATATATATATATATATATATATATATATTTATACACACACACACACACACATACATATATATATATATATATATATATATATATATATATATATAATAAAAAAAAACTTTAGCACATTAATAAATATTTAATAAACATTTAAATAAATATTTAATAATAAATATATAATACATTTTTCGAATAAACGCCACAAGGTAGGACTTCCGTACTTGCCGCTCTGTTACTTCGTCAAAATAAATAATGTGTGTGTCCCAAGCAGAGATAATTCTAATAATTTCGTTTTATTCCTAATAAATTATTCTTCTTTTTATCTATTATTAACTAAATCAATGTTGAGGTAAAGTAATAAAAAAGTACAAGAAATTAGAAAAATACATCCAGGGGTAGACTAGACAATAAGGGAAATTCTCCAGTAACATTTGAAGTTCACTGGCCCGACTATCAAATCCACTGGCCCAGGTCGACGCGTTGTGTATTGATCCCAATAATCACAAAAGAAATAAATAACTGTTTGCTTGAACAACATGAAAATCATTTAATTTGTTTAATGTAGGTTTAGTGAAAAGTGCACAAAAACAGAACAAGTCCAATTCTCTGACTTTTCTTTTCGTATTCTCTTTGGCTTTCCCTCAATTCCTCTCGTGATTTTTTTTTTCTTCTTTCCTGAAACATATCACCTAGCTCAGTGACGCCTATTGGAAAACATTTTGCAAAAGAGCCAATACCGCACTTTTCATTTTTACATTTTTACTTCATACTGTCACTAGATGCTTCTATCCAAAGCAACTTTCATGTCATTAAAAATGTGTTAAGATTTGTAAAAATTGTATAGTTTTTACTGGAAATCGAACCCATGATCTGGTGTTTCCAACCCCAGCTCTATTGACAAATTATTCTGCAACCAATCTTAAAAAGTGTTTTTGGCGGTTTTGTCATATAGTTCCCCTGCAGTGTCTGGTTTGCTCTGTTCAGAATGAATCAGTATCAGTTGAAAAACATAATAAAAGATAATTAAGATAATAAAATCAATAATAAAAAGAACATTTATTGTCCAAGAGCAAATAATGTAACATGTTACATATTAAAAGAGCAGCATCACAGCAGTGACTTAATCAAATATAAGTGGTGTTTTTAAATACCGTATTTACTCGACTATAAGTCAAGGATTTTTCCTTAAAATTTCAGGCTCAAAGTGGGGGGCTCGACTTATACGCACGGTCTACCGAAATAGAAAATATTTTACTCAGTGCGCAGATATTTCACCCTTTCTCACAAAAATAAACAGCAAAGACACAAGCGCGGTCATTAAATTAACATTTATGACGTGAACTAAATACGGTAGTACATCTTTCAAAACTCTCGCCGCAGCTCTGCGCTCTCACAGGCACACAGGCACACAGGCACACAGGCACACACACACACACACAATAAACTGTGGCTTCACAAATAAACGAGTCACAAGGTGGTTTTCGAACGTAGTATTTATTCTCAAAACACAAGTTAGCATTAGCCGTCCGGGAAAACTCAGACCTGTTTGATTTCTCTTAAAGGGGAAGGGCACTTTTCCCAGAAATCTTTAAAATGATAATGCAACCATACCAATGACAAAATAAACTTAACATAAATTGACAATAGCTTAATACCAACATAAACAAACAGGGTTACTTAAGATTTTAGGTTTCCTATACCACCAATGATGTCTGAATACTTTTATAATTTCTATAGGAAGGATTAAAGAGCATCTGAACAGGTGTTCTATCATTATTTCCCTGTGCCGCTTTAGTGTTTCCGTGAGCCCCAAATAACCTAAATTGACTTTATATGAAACCAAAAATTGGGTTTCTACTCATACCCATTCACTTTTCTCTCATTTCTTTCCCCTGACTTATAAGGGGGTCTAAACAGAATACCACAATCTCATTGCTGAAGTGGGGGGGTGGGGGGGGGGGGTTATAAGCGGATCGACTTATAAGCGAGTAAATACGGTAACTGGAAATACAAAAATATATTTCAATTTATCATTTAATTCAAACTAACTCCCAGAGTGTCTGGATAATTTTATTAAAGACCATCAAATAATATTATTTCAAACGTTTGTTTAGATGTTTGAAATCTTGGACAAAAGGTTCACTTCGTGTGACGAGGCTGCTTGTGTCTGAATGTGATGGACATCATGCGTCAGATACTCTGTTCTTCGCGTAATATTCATGACAGTAGTTTGGCTATTGTAGTCTCATACATTTTCAAAGTGTTTGTTGATATTTTTGATGATTGTATAGTGTCAACACTCTTAATGTAAAATAATGCCCCTCATTTAAATGTCCATGATGCACTTAATGATTGAAACTGTATTTTAAATATAATTAAAAAAATGTTTTTATCTCAAAGTTGTAATGTAAAATTGTAAAATAAATAAACAAACATAATACAGTATTATTTGAAACGTGTGTTTAGACGTTTGAAATCATGGACAAAAAGGTTCACTTCGTGTGATGAGGCTGCTTGTGTCTGAATGTGACGGACATCACGCGTGAGATACTCTGTTCTTCAGGTAATATTCATGATAGTAGTTTGGCTATTGTATTATGGTTTAATAGTAAAGCGCGTCGTTATTGCACAGTCGTGAAAATGTAAAGAAAGCCGTGTCAGCGTTTCGTTATTTAACAAACTTTTCTTTTAACAAATTATCGCTAAGAAGTTTCCACGCAGCTTTATTTCATCTCGTTTTTCGTTTTTGATGCACAGATTTTACGAGATTATTCGCGAGGAACTTGCTACTTGTACATACTATACATGCCGCTGCGGCGCACGCGCACATCCGCGGGACTCAGCACTTAGGCAGGAGTGAGTGACACACCGTTTGGAGGCGGAGCACCAAAAACTCGCTGCATATTAGTAAGACTGTCGGGATCGCATAACGCGTTATACAATACGCTGTAGTTAGTGGTTTTGGTAGTCGGGCCAGTGAACTTCAAAAATTACTGGCCTGGAGGGCCAGTGGCAAATTTCTCTTATTGTCTACCCCTGAATAGTGTAGATTAAATGTACAGTGCTTTATAATAATAATTTATTTTATTTAGTGTCCATTTCATTTAATTAACATAGCCGCCAAGTTATTTGACAGATTTAAAAAAAAAAATCTGTCAAATAACGCAAATAATTACTTTCCCCGGTAATTAGTTACTTTTATAATGATGTAACTCAATTACTAACTCAATTACTATTTGTTAGAAGTAACTAGTAACTGTAACTACCGTATTTTTCGCCGTATAAGACGCACTTTTTCTTCCCCAAAACTGAGGGTGAAAAGTTGGTGCGTCTTATACGGCAAATGCAGAGATCCGTGGAGCGCGGTCAGCGCCATCTTAGTATGCAATAACGCGGTATTACATACGTTGTCTCGCTTTCTTTCTCGCGCAGAATCTTGTGAAACAATGAAACCATGATTTCCAAACGAAAACAGACTTTGATCAAAATAAAACAAGCAGATTTTCTCGCGCGCATCTTTGAAACTAAAACAACCGCTCTCTTAAAGGCACAGCGCAGAAAACGTAGTGGTGAAAACTGTGAACGATTAGCAATGCCCGTGCCGTCATTGGTAGTTGTAAGTTACAACTTGTAACGAAACTAATGTGTAATACTGTATTAAGGTGTTTATTTACTTATATACAAATCAAATCCATCAATTATCACGGTATCCACGGTATTGCAAAATCCATATCTGGCACATCTCAATACCGGTATTCACGTTAATACCGCTATACCGCCCACCCTGACTTTCACTTTTTTATTGACTTTACTGACTGTTCATGTTACATGTTTGGCATACAATTGTTCCTAAACTGTTGTTAACTTTTATACAGTTGATATGAAATATTTTACTACAGTATTTGGTTCAGAAGCTTTTTTTTCTAAATTTTCCTCCTTTAAAATTGGGTGCGTCTTATAATCCGGTGCGTCTCATATGGCGAAAAATACAGTAATTACTTTTTTTAAAGTAACGTTCCCAACATTGCAAGCCAAGTTGCTGCAGTAAGAGCAGATATTACTGTAGTAAGATTATTAATGGAATTAGCTAAATACTTGGGGTGTTCATATTTTAAAATTTACGAAGAAGTGAATCTGCAATGATCGAACCGCGTGACTGTACTTTTAAAACACATACTGCATAAAAAAAAGCCAGACGCTTATCCAGGCTACCCCCTGCATCTAATTTCAAATTTAATTTAAACAAAGTTACAATACAGATTTTGTGTACAAATAATGCAACTAAGGTCTACTAAAATGTGATGCCCTCCACCATAAAGTGATATAATATCGATGCCGCCTGGATTCTGGAAAATATTGTGATATGAGTTTTCACTCATAGTCAAAGCCCTAGTGCCTTGACTACATTGGTCCAAAGCAAAGCTGGCCAAATTCCAACTGGACTTAGACCATGACAGATGCCAGCAAGCCTCTGCCGCCCTTCACAACATGTTTTGGACATGTCCACATCTGCAAACTTTAGGAATCTCATTTTAGACACTTTCCAAACTCAAGATTAACTCCGTCTCCCTATCTGCCATTATTCGGCGTGGAAGAACCAAACTTACAACTTAACATCCGCCATCGCAAAGTTTTTGCTTTTTTGCACAATTCTGGCCAGGGGGATGATCCTGCTCGAAAGGAATGATTACATCCACCATATTTCACTTACTGAAGCTTTGCAGTATCATTTCCTGTAAACTGAAATATCTAAAATTCTAAAAAAGGGAGAAACAAATGTTTTCAGTGTGAACCTAAAACTGCACTACTTCTTGAACTATGTACTACAACTACAGACTGAATCTTAATCATCAATCATCAAAACAAATGCCTTTGGTGACATTCAACAAGATTTCAAAAAGACCACAAACAATCTCCAGCTACAGTCACACAATTCGGCACCGATTGTCGGAGCAAACACTGGAAGAAACAATCCAACGGAAACACCACACTAATGACAAAGCACATAACGATTTAATGTTTTAATATTTATTGAAAATAGTAATGACGAATGTTTTTCAATAACTGTTTTAACTTTCTGATGTTGTCAGCTCTGACCAGGCGACGTCAACGTTGTCGCGAGATTACGGAGCAATTTGTTCAAGATGTCGGAATTGTTCGAGTGAGATCAAGTTCAAGTTCTGACCATTTGTAAGGCCCTTTTCACAGTTTTAACTGTCTCAACTAGTATCATTACCTTTATCATTATATACCTGTATCCAGGTATCGCAATTTGTGACGCCGCCACACATGAAAGGCGTGGCAATTTAAAGCGTGTTGCCAGTTGATGATGTCACAATGCTGGTATTTTAAAGACGCTGTGTGGCGCTGAATGGTGCTTTACCAGTGAAATAACAGAATGACAGCGCTTGTGTAAACAGTATTTACCGGTAAAGTCATTCTGGTATTTTTCCGGCATTGCTGTGTAAAAGGGACTTATGTGAGCAATTATTTTCTTCAATGAAAATAAATCAAACACCTCCTTTATCTTCTCACCTCATTCTTAATCACCAAGTGACACACAGGAAACCGCTTCTCTCAACGCAGATTGACCACCTCCAGCTTGAGTTATTTTATGTTATAAAAAAATCTAAATATATATATATAT
>QKNR01015919.1:7682-85083 GCA_028031935.1 Paedocypris micromegethes | reverse complement strand
TTGGCTCAGAATTTTTTTTTCTATTTTCCTCTAAAAACTGGATAAGAGTTATGGAGTGAAAAATATATGTCTTCCAATAAAAAAATTGTTTAAACGCATTTTAAATTGTTCCGATTTTTTTAAATAACATGCAACATCTAGCAAACACCAATCACAAGTGACCTTTTCTAAGAACGGACTCACCTGTTGGTTCAACCTGAACTTGTCCCATTTCCACAGACTTTTCCAGAATTTTCCGCCAGGTTTTTCCTTGGTCACCCTGCCGCACCCATTCTTGAGCCATACAGACATAATACCTGTTGTCTGATGGCCTTGCTTTGTTGAAGATAAGTCCATAAAGTCCACCTCCTTGAAAATCCAAATGTAGTCCACCATCTGTGTAGCGCTTGGCATAGTTGGATCCTACTTTAATCTGATCATCCGGTCCAAATGTTAAGATTTCCTCCAAGCTACTGCTCCCATTTCTGTAAGACCAGGTGACGGAGAGAAACGTGTCTTCTGTGAAACCACGGGTGATGTTGCAGTAAAACGCCACCGATTCTCCTTCCGACACCAACGTCTTTGGAACGACTGGAACCACCTTCAAATTGTCTCCGATTACTGACCATGAACACAAAAGGAAGAAAACATTTATATTCAATCAGTAAAACCATCACTCGTTTGCCATTACATTTTTTTCAGATTTTCCATGGTTCTGTACAGTTTAAAGACAATATGACACTGGAAATCTTAATATGAACATGAGCTTGAGTTTCTCCCTATAGAGTTTCTCCAGTTTTGAGGATTCTGTTGAATTTAACGCAAAATGATGAAGAGCCAAATGTTATGCGATCTTGCCAAAATCTGCCACTTCTTCATTTATTATTTTTATTTTTTTATTTAAAAAAAAAAACATGATTTTTAATGAGGCTAAATGTATAAGCCCAGTATCCCAAAAGAAACTCAGCAACTTACAACACAAATCAAACGTCAAAGTGAGTTTTTTAGTCAAAACGTTTAATAGTAGTAGTTCTGTCCAGTCATGTGCCTGGAATCCACTATCCACAAAAAAAGCAATGCACAAAAAATAAAAAAAATAAAAACAAATTTTACATAAATACTTATAAAAACATAAAATCAGTGACTTGCTGATATATATATTTTAAAAATGGTCACAAATTTCAACAATGAACACTGTGAAATCCTAAATGGACCTGATGCAATAAAACCCTCGCCGCTCATTTAAACTGTGAGAAAAATCCTTACTAAGAGAGGTATAAATTATCCAAAAGATTTTAACAGTGCAACTTTACAAAGCCGTCCATTACGTGACACATAATGAAGAAAAAAAAGCCTCTGACGAACAATCATGGTCGCTTCTTGTCATTACCATGTGCAACATTTGCGCACACTCACACACTTTACTTTACTTTACTTTAATTGATGTCAAATCCCGAGGTAAAAACTTGTAATAGTGTGTTGCTGGTCATTAAAATAGAACATCATCATAAAGTTTATTAGAATTATTAAAGGTTATTTCACAAATTCAATTCAAAATGCGAAACTTGTATATTTTATGCATTCATTACACACCGTGTGATGTTCATTTTGAAGATAATTACAAAAAAATATATATATATAATGTTAAGTAATATATAATAAAAAATATAATTTAAAATATAATGTTAAATTCATTATGTTTTTTTTCAGAGCCCGAGGCAGGACGAACGGACGGACGGACCGACCGACGCACGCGCGCACACACACACACACACACACACACAGACACACACATCTATGGTCAATTTTCCAATGCCAAGTCACTTTAAACGCATGTTTTTGGACTGTGTGGAAATACCTGCCACTATCATTCATTAAAATGTCTACAGTGTGGGAAATGTGTATTTTAAAGAAAAGTAATGCACAAACAACGACAACATCCTGAATTGCTTCATTTTGACAGAATTGTTTCGGTGTGTGCGAAATGGGGCTGAGAAAGTGACCAGTTTGTGTGTGTGTGCTTTGATGGAACCGAGTGTGTGACTGATCAGTGGTGTGTTTGTTTGTGTGTGTGTGTGTGTGTGTGTAAAACACTTTTCTAGAATTTTTTCACTTTGTTGCCGTCAAATTGCAATCCGTCATTGTATGTTAATAAGCTCTCAGATGGGTTGTCCGTTTCTGCAAGAGCCCTTGGCCAATTCGAGACATTCACGTTCTGAACACTCGAAACAATTTAAACACCTTAATAAATAAACCCGGCAGCTGCACCGACACATTCTAACAGACACACAGATAAATAATGGACATTTTTATTTTTTAAAGACTATTTTTTACCCAATTCACATAGCAACTTTGCGTTGGTCTTGAACTAAGAAAAGCACTATATAAATAAGCTTTCTAACTTGTATTTTGTCAATTGCATTTTTCTTGTGTTATTTTCACAATTATATATTTATCTATATAATCTATATAAACTAACAAATCAAGTTCAAGTTCACTTATATAGTGCTTTTCTTAGTCCGAGACCAACGCAAAGACGCTATGTAAAAAAGTCTTTTAAAAGAAAAATGACGATTCTTTATATGAGTTTAAAAAAGATTTGGGGGAAAAAAAAAAAAAAAAAAAAAAAGTAGTTTCAGCCAATAGATTAAGCAAAAATGCTTGCCCCAAAACCAGGTAATTAAAAAGGCGTTTTACAGGAGAATTGAGAAAATGTGGCCTACCTTTGAGCTCAACATCAGCGAAGTAGTTCCCGCTGGACGAGGAGTCGGTGCTGGGGGTGCTGCAGTGGTAGGTGCCGCTGTCCGTTACGCGGATTTTCCTGAATTTCAGTTCGGCTGCAGCGTCCCCCAGTTTCTTAACACTGATGTCACCCGTACTGACCCGGTCCTTCATTGACGGATCGGTAAAAGAGCTATCAAAGGTTGAAATGATGGGAATCAGTTTTTGATCAAGTAAGAGCGACCACTCGAAATCCTGATCACGGGGACCCTCATAATCGGACACGTCACAGCGGATGGAGACGTTGTGGCCCACCACATGCACGAGGGGACCCGGTGGAACCTTAACCACACGACTGTCACACAGAACCGCTGAAGGGGGAAGAAGAGAATAACCGTCTTAACCAAAAGTGACATCAAGATTTAACACACCAACTGTTTCATAAAAAGTACAATTAAACGCTGAAAAGCTTTTTTGACATTTCATAGACGCAATTGGTGTTTATAACAAAACGAATGAATGGTGTCATGTGACTTTAAAATTAAACAATTTAAAGAATTGGAAAAAATGTAGATTTGTCATCAGACTATTAATAGACAGCTTCGACACTAAGCTATAATGATAAGCACAATTTGAAAAAAGAAAAATAATAATAAAATAAATATATTTATATATAATTTACCTGCAATATATATACTTATATATAATTGAGAGTAAACTCGGTCTAGATACAAAGAAAAAGATTTGCAAATCAGATGAATAGGTTCAAAAATGCTACGCTAAAGAAAAACTAAACATAAATAAAACAACTCTATGTTTAGCCCACTATTCGTAAATGATTGACAAGGGAGACGTTTGTACAAAACAGTACAAACGAAACCCAAACGGACACGAAAGTTAACAAATCTAGTGGCGTTTAAACTCGGTGATCAGTCGCCTTACCAAAAGCAGCGTACAACATCAAATAAGGAAGAACAGCCTTTTCGTTAATCATGGTTTAAAGACGTGTGATATCCTCTCACGACGGCAGCGGCTTCGCCTTCCTGATCCCGATTGACTGAGACGCGCGCGTTTCTCCTGAGGTGAAGCGACGCGTGCGTGCCTTGTGAACAGGAGCAACCCGGAAGTGGGCGTGGTTAGCGGCTCAACAGGTAACTGCTTCCCTGCCTGCGACCTACATCATTTATTAACATAATTTGCTTTTACGTAATTTAGCTGTGAACTCTTTGTGAGAATTCCTTACACTAAACCACATGCTCGTTGGCTATGGAACGTCCCTAAATTGGCCGTTAGTGTAATGTCTTTGCGGATGTTGTTTTGACACTTCATCAAAATCCCCAAACTGGAAAGTGTTTCACTTTCACCAGGAAAAGTTTCGTTTTGATAAACAAACATTTATGTGATACTATTTTGTAATAATGAAACTCGAACAAACATTTGGAATTTTTTGGAAATATAAATGCAAAACTAACTTCATGAGATGAACTTAATGAGATGTGCTGTAGGCCAGACAGAGGAGTTCAGGGTGGAGGTGGGACTACACCAAGGATCAGCTTTGAGTCCCTTTTTGTTTGCTATGCTGATGGACAGGTTGACAGATGAGGTCAGACAGAAATCTCCCTGGACATTGATGTTTGCAGATGACATAGTGATTTGCAGCGAGAGTAGAGAGCAGGTGGAGGAAGAGCTAGAGAGGTGGAGGTTTGCTCTGGAAAGAAGAGGCATGAAAGTCAGTCGTAGTAAGACAGAATACATGTGTCTTAATGAGAGGGGGCAGGGTGGAGGAGTGAAGTTACAGGGGGCGGAGGTGAAGAAGGTGCAGGAGTTTAAGTACTTGGGTTCAACAGTGCAGTGTGATGGGGAGTGTGGAAAAGAGGTGAAGAGGCGAGTGCAGGCAGGGTGGAGCTCGTGGAGGAAAGTGTCAGGAGTGTTGTGTGACAGAAGAGTGTCAGCTAGACTCAAAGGAAAGGTGTACAAGACAGTAGTGAGACCAGCTCTTCTCTATGGCTTAGAGACAGTGGCAGTGAGAAAGAGACAGGAGGCAGAGATGGAGGCAGCAGAGATGAAGATGTTGAGGTTCTCCTGGGAGTGACGAGGTTGGACAGAATAGGAACAGCTCACGTTACTTGTGTTAGCAACAAAGTCAGAGAGGCCAGACTGAGATGGTTTGGACATGTGCAGAGGAGGGATAGTGAATATATTGGTAGACGGATGCTAGAGATGGAGCTGCCAGGGAAGAGAGCAAGAGGACGACCAAGAAGGAGATATATGGATGTTGTAAGAGAGGACATGAGGTTGGCTGGGGTCAGAGTAGAAGATACTCAGGATAGTATGAGGTGGAAAGGAATGACTCGCTGTGGTGACCCCTGATAAGGGAAAAGCCGAAAGAGAAGTAGTAGTAAATGCAAAACTAACTTCATTTGATGCTGTTATCTCAGGAGCCCTGACGTCTACAGTGATTTGTGTGTAAAGAACAAGTTACCTACTGAAACATTCTGGATGGCAGGTCAAAAAACGCTGGACCACAACAGACCATTCTGCAGAGAAACGTGTAATGCAAAGAATTCGCATTGAACTAAATGTAAAATATTTTCTGTGATTGAGACCAATATATGAATATATTTAGATTTAAATAAGAGGTCAATATATGAATATCTTGGGATTAAAGTCACATAACGTTTTTGTGACATCTCTAATCTACTGACAGTCAATGTGTCAAGTTTGTGAAAGGGATCGGAAGACAACAACAGTGTTCATATTGGAACAGGAGAACGACAGCAATGCAAAGTACATGGATGTTTATAGCAATTGAATTGAACAAGTAAAATACAGAGGTTGTGAGTTCTGTGCTGTTGTCATCATCTAAATTTCGATAAAATGTTGCTTTTTGAAATGTTATGTTTTTGAAAATCTGCCTCTGTGAAGAAATGGTGAGAAGGTTCTGAGATGCCTGATTAAGCACATGGGAGAGAGAAAGAAAGACTGTTTTTATTTTGCTGTTTTTAGCTGTGGAGTGAATAAATGTTATATGGTCTTCATTCCATCGTACCATCTTTTTACTCTTCAACCTTTAATTTTTATTGACAGGAACATCTGTTTATTTGTTTTTATTTCAGATGTGATAGAGTTTAGTGCTGTGTATAGGTCTTATATTTATTTCCGGGTTATTGCCATTGCCTTAGTCATTTTAGAACTTTTAGTTGGCTTAATTTGACTTTGTTCCTTTTGTTTAAAGTAATAATATTGCGTTGATAATACTTAAAAAGGTTTAAAAAAATTATTCACCTGCCTCACTTAAAAAAAAAATCTGTGTATTACTTGTTAGTAAAGTACTTGACAAATGTACTTAATAAAAGCAGTTGAATTGAGTGAATAATGTGTAACCCAGTGGCACTTAAATATAAAATAAAAAATATTTTCACATTTTAATAATTTACTTTGAAATGTTTATCCCCAGTGAATGTATTCTCACTGTTGTTAACACTTGTTAAACAATTGTTAATAATGCTTTCAATTTTTATTTGAACGTGAAACACTTAATATTGGCCTGTGTAAAAGTCCTGCTCCGCAGCTCCTCCTGGTGGACTGTAGGAGAAGCAAAAGAACTGACTGGAACAGGGAAGTATATTTGCGGGTGCGCAAGAAAAGTTACGCCCCTGTTTGTAGTGTTTTCAAGTTCTGGATTCTATACCATGTTCCTGTTTCGGGCTATTGTTTGTTTTACGTTTGTTTTACGAGATTTGTTTAGCAACCCTCTGCCTGGTTCAAGCGTGACAGCCTGTTTGGTCCAGTCCTCAAAATAAACCAATGAATTGCAAAACGGATGTTACTCACTGAATGTGCGCTGTAATTGCGCTTTGTGGCCACTAGGTGGTTTCTACTGCTTTTAAATTTCCTGTCTGCAATTCACAAATAATTATATTGTATTGTTTACACATCATGAATTTCTACAGTTATTGTTTCTGTAAAAATATTTATATATCGGTACCTCTAGAAGCTTCTAACACCAAAACAAATTACAAATAAACAAATAAAGCTTTTTTTGTTGCAGCAGCTCAATTTTCCGTACTTTTACATCGTTTGGAACATATTGGCAAACTCAGCGCCTCTGTTCTGGAATGGTTCTGCTTTTTGAAACCAGTCTTTCTCAGTGTGGGATGACTGACTGTCTTGTTTTTAACCGTGGCTCAGTTTTAGGCTTTTGTATGTTTCCATTTAGTTAAATTCAAAACAGGCTTAGTGCTTCTTATCATGCTTTTGCTTATTCACTGAACAGGTAGTACAAAACTGTTGCACTACAGTGTTCTTTTTTTGCTCATTTCATTACAGTGAATATTGTTAAATATTGTTATTTAATATCATTAAATATTACATATTTATCCTCCTTTTACATTTTTTACCATTTTGTACATTTTGTAAAATTCTTGTTCATATGTCAAAAGTATATGGGACGCGTAGAAAAACGCAATTTCCATTCTCTGTACGTCCAGTATGTATGGCAGAGTTGACAATAAAACTGATTTTGACCTTATTTTACTCTGATTTGCATTTTAGTGTCAAGTCGTACAAACAACTTTTAGCAAATATTTACTGTCATGCTCTCATCAGCACCAGACTGCTGCATTGTTTGCTATTTTTAATAAAATCTTTATATTCTGCGTGGTGGCACAGTTTTTGAATCTAACCCACATTTTACTGTGCTTTTAATTAACACAGTTTTTAGTCAATGTTGTATGTTTTTATAAGCTCATATTTTTGTGCTAGCACTCTGGATGAACATTCATTGTCCTTTGGTGCTTTATAAAACAATCATTCAAGTGGCTTATTTAAAAGGGTAAATAAACGTATAAGCCTACGTGTTTAAGACAAATTATTCATCTGGTGTCTTCTCGGTATTCCATTTTTTTCCTACACGGGAGAATTTGCTACATCGTGCTATGCGCATGCGCGTTAGAAAATAACGTCATCTGGCCACCTCGGGAAGTAAAAACGGATAGTTTGGCTAAAAAACTAAACAAAAAAAACAAACAAACAAAAATCCGGATAGTTTTCATATTCAGGACTTTTTTTTTTCTAGAAAATCACGTGCATTAAAGCTGATGAAAACAAGTAGTCCCTATGTGAAGTCAGGAAACCCAGCATTTCTATCTTAATTGTTATAAAATAAATATATTAATATACATACATACATATATATTTTATTTTAATGAACATTAAAAGAATAATTAGCACAAAGGTATGTATTTTTAACGCGCATGCGCATAGCGCGATGCAAGGAATTCTCGCGCGTAGGTACCTTTTTAAGAACACTACGTTCGTCTACAATCCGAATCCTGGTTTTTCGTCTCACCGGCGTCGCACGGATTCGGAGTGTGAATCGGGATCCACTTCGGACTTTCCCGTCCTCCTATCTCTCTCTCTCTCTCTCTCTCTCTCTCTCTCTCTCTCTCTCTCTCTCTCTCTCCAGTCACTCTTACCGCAGCATCCGTCTGTCCACGTTCACCTCACTTTCTTCCCTTAACCTTGGCTCGTCTCTTCCAAGACAACCATGTCCGTCCACGGGATTGACCGCTGACAGAGAGCGAGCAAACACCGCGATTAAACCTTCGGTCGTTCGACGCTTCAGGCTTCTGCGTCAAGATGTGGGCACGTAACCGCCGGTAAGGTACCATAAGCTTCCCTTTGCCAGCAGCTCGGATTCCATTCTGTTATTCACGGCTAATTTGCATCAGCATCACAGTGTCCCGCCGCCGGTGTCTTCTGCGTTTAAACGGCTAAATGGCGAGCACGTCGCGTCGCTGAGAGGGAAAGTCTAAGTGCCTAATACGGACAGCGGTTTGTTCGGTGTTGATGCATTAACATCTTCGCTTCGGACACCTACATCCATGGTTTATATAACCGCGTACCAGTTGTCAGTTGTCGTTTCGGTGTTTTGCGCTCGATTTCAGGCTCAGTACCTTCAAGTAAAGGGATTTGTTAGTGACTGATGGCTGGTCCGGTGCTGCTGAGTTCACGGAGCATCTCGGTGGTGGTGGTGGGATGCTGTGAGGAGCCGGGCCAAAACAATTGGATTTCTTTACAAAAAGCATTACATAGACTCTAAACCAGGGGTGTCAAACTCATTTCTCATCGTGGGGCACATACGGCCTAGTGAGATGTCAAGCAGGCCGGACCATTAATACCGTACTATACTCTGCTATAAATAACCTCAAGTCAAGTAACTTTATTGTCACATATGCAGTACATCTGTGATATACAGCACAGTGAAATTGCATTCCCCTCAGCCTACGGTGCAACATAAATGCATAAATGTACACAAACAATAACAATAAACAAAAACAAAAACAGTGCAAAAACGAAGGCACTGGCAGTGTTGTGCAAATACTGCAAGAAAGGGGTGTTGTGCTGTTCATCGGGTAGTGTTCAGAAGGTGTAATTGTTCATGTTGGTTCCTGGGTGGATGTCTTACATACACTACAATACAATGTCTTTTCTTTTTTTTGGTGTAAAGAAGCACAAGAACATTTTGAAAATTAATGAACTTCTACAAAACATTCCTCATTTCCTTTGGAAATATCTCCAAGTAAATAAATAGGACGTGGTCCATTTTTTTTGAAAATTCTACATTCTTTATCTACTTTTCTTCGTTTGGATAACAACATTTTGGCTAATGAGGTTGTAGCAGAGAGGACGACCGAGGAGGAGATATATGGATGTTGTAAGAGAGGACATGAGGTTAGCTGGGGTCAAAGTGGAAGATACTCAGGATAGAATGATGTGGTGGGTAGAATGATGACCCCTGATAAAGGAAAAGAGAAGTAGTAGTAGTAGTAGTAGGTTGTAGTGGAGAGGTAGAGACCAAGGTTAATTAACTCCAATCCTTTTTTGCATATTTTTTCTACTTTGACACCCCAGCTCTTAACCAAAAATGTCTGGAAGAGCGCTACAGAACATTTCTCACGTCTGCTGTCAGAAAATTTAACTTGTGATATATTAACCAGGCCTTTCAATGACACCAGTTTGCACGTTTCATACCAACAATATGTGCAACATTTTTTTCATTCGTATTCTAATTCGTATACCAACAATATGTGCAATGTTTTTTCATTCGTATTCTAATTCCTATACCAACAATATGTGCAACATTTTTTCATTCGTATTCTAATTCGTATACCAACAATATGTGCAATGTTTTTTCATTCGTAATATTTGTCTTATTGTTTACCATTGTGTATTCTTTGCTGCTGCAAAATGTCAATTTCTCAGTGACGGGACAAAAAAAGCTTTTCTTCGTCTTCTTCTAAATAGATAATTTCTTTAAAATGCGTGACGTGTCACGATGCGTGTCAATAAAACAACTTCTGTTTGAAAGCCAATGCAGATGGGAGGTTTTATTCCCTGGAGAACGTAGGCCTACATTTAAGAGAAAAAAGTGTGGCTCCGGGACGGGATAATGACAAGGTCTGATCTTAAAACAGTATTATCTGAAATCATTATCTAAAATGAAGAGTTGCTCAGATGTATTTATGGATTTGCTTGACCAGGCTATTTACAGAACATACATGAAATCGAGCAAAAATAAAAAAAAAATTAGGAGAGAAATCACCATTTTACCTACTGTCATTTTTTTTTACCATTTAATATTTTACCATGTTTTATTCAAAATTTTCTTGAACTGGTGAATACAATGTTTTGTGTGTGTAAAAAATGTGTGTAATTGTTTCCTGAACTGACTAGTTAGTTGACCTTAACCGTTCATTTTAAGCAAATTGGTAAAAAAAAATGAAATCGAAAAAAATACCCACATTTATGTTAAATACCAGTAATGCAGTATTATGTTATTGACTTAAAACTGCCCACTTCTCCGGGTTTGTGTGTGTCACATTACTGTCTGTGTGTGAGAACAGTCTTGATACGGCTCCTGGTGGCCATTAAGGGTGTCACGATCCTGCAAATCCTTGATTTGATTACATTTTTGCTACTAAAGTCTCGGTTCGATTTGATTCTCAATTTAAAAAAGAAAAAAATTGAACGCATAAGCTATGCCATTTTATGACTTTTGCCATATAATAATATCGGATCTTTGTTCACAATGTACCACACACTACAGTGTCAAGTTTACATTTGGCGTTATTTGGCGCCATTTGGAAACTTATACAAAATAACCTTATTGTACATGGAGGGTGTCACTGTAACTGTGAGATTGGATGTAGCTAATTTGGATTTTGTTGCGCGGTTCTAACACGCTAATTAAATGCCTAAAACTGGAGTTTTATAGACTGAATAAGGTTGGCGGCTATAAAAACTCCTACCGTGCTTGTAATTGCCTTTGCACGGTTAGAGTTAACTCTATTAATTACTTGGAAGTTTTATTCCAAAATAAGACCAGAGAGTAGTTTGTGTTAAACTTGTCGGTTTAATAGATATGAATTTAATAGATTTAGTTTCACTCGCAGCACTCCAAAATGCGTATTTATTTCGCTTGGTAAGTCAAGCTGACACATGACCCGAACGTAGACAGAACCAGTGTGTGTTTCCTACCTCCATGTTTTGCTGTTTTTCAGAATGGTCAGTGGCTCGAACTTGGTGTTTATAACCATTATGTTTACACCAGCGGATGTGGCATTATTATGTCAAAGTAAACAAAATTGTCATGTCTGTTGATGTTTGAATCGTGAAAAACATGGTGAAAGAGATTAAAAAGAAAAGGCGTACGTATAAATTGCAAGTAGAAGTTAAACAAGAAAACCATTTGTTGGCCACAATGGGGAAATTGAATCCCACAGCAAAGCAGATAAAGGAATGTCCAATGGAAGTTCATGACAAAAACAATAAGAAAGGATCAAATAAAGTGGTAAAGCCACGATAGCACAGCACAAGGACCAATAAATGAGTGAATATAAGTTATTATATATATATATATATATATTATTCAGATGTGAAAACATTGCACTTGATTGGTCAGTTGCAAAGTGATATTTAAGGCATAGACAGATGATTTTTCCATAACTTTTTGGCCAATCAGCTTTTAAAATCACACATATGAGAGATTAGAAGGACCATTTTTTTTATCTTTTATAAATTTTATAGAGATCCGTGGGCATAATTGTATCACGTTACTGTGCATGTTTTGATATTTTTCAACGTTTGATTGTTATTTGTTTTGATCACAATAAATGATTATTGATAGATATATTTATTCCTTCTAATCTATCAGAGAACCCCGGATAAGCACTAGCCACTGATGAAATTGCTGAAACATAAATAACTTGGAACTCATGTTTGAACTGCCAATTTGGTTGACATGAATGGTTGGAGATCAGATTGAGATTCAAATGCTGTTTGAAAAGATAAGTGTTTAATGTGAAGTCCATGAGGCGAAAGGTTCAAGTTCAAGTTCATTTGTATAGCGCTTTTCTTAGTCCGAGACCAACGCAAAGACGCTAAAATGGTTCGAAAGGTGAAGTCAAAATACCGGCAGCAGGTCACACCAGGACGGGCAGAGGCAATGTGGGTACAGATTAACACCAGGAACAGGGAAATCATGGGAAACAACAACCAGGTTATTAAAATATTATAACCAGGTTATAACAACCATCTTCTTATATAGTTCATTCCTGATTGTGGTGCACCAAGGATTGTCGGAGTCCTTTGTTCCATTTGCTCTTGCAACGCATACACAATTAAAGTTTTGAATTGATTAACACACTTCCTCAGAAAACACACTTTCACTTATTTAGCAGAAGGTTTTCACAATGATATTGCAAATTTTTTATTTTTTTATTAAATTGTTTACAAATCAACAATTTCCTTCTTCGAGCCATGACCTGGTGTTTCAAAGCACTCTTCTGATCTTCCTGTCTACAGAGATTTTCTGAAGGCTACATTTGTACATATACAGTACGAGTTACCGTATTTACCTGCTCATAAGAGTTATCTCCTTAACTATTTATAACTATTAGTTATCTATTAACTTCACCCGGGAGAACGTCAATATTCTGTTTAGACCCTTTAATAAGACGTGAGATAGAATAGCTGGGGACGAGAGGAAACTGAAAAAATATATTTTGGGTTTCATATACAGTGGCAACCCGACTTACGAAAATAATCTGTGCCGAGAGTTGTTTCAACAGCTAAAATTCTATTTCAGATTAGATGGAGAATAAAAGATATGCCTTTGTAAGGTGCCAACACAGTACGCAATTTCATCAGTAATCACTCTTTTTCTCAAGTTCAAGTTTTTTCATATAGCGCTTTTCTTAGTCCGAGACCAACGCAAAGTCGCTATGGAAATTAGGGGAAAAAAGTCTCTAAAAAGAAAAAAATCATTCTTTATCTGTGTTAAAAAAATTAAGGAAAAAGTCCATTGTCCATTGTTTTCTGAAAGATTTATTTAATCAATATCATAAATGTTAATTTATTAACTACCACGTATGTGTGTCTGCTGTTGGTTTTTGTGGGAAAGGGAGAATAATCTGGGAAAGGGGGAATAATAAAAAACTATTGTCCATGTCTCTAGGCCTCTCTTATAAGACGGACCCCTCAGAGCCCGAAATCATAAGGAAAAATTAATTAAACACGGGATTAAAAGTGAAAAAGGATTAAACACAGTATGTTAGTTCTATTATTACATTTGTATTTTCGAACATGTATTTTTGACAAACAACAAAACTGGTCCTCTTTCTCAACTCGTTAGATGTGTGACAACAGCCTCCAGATGATTATTACAGTCTGTCAAGCAACCAAGCTAGTAAACTAGTTAGACACAATGAACTGATGGACATCTTTTTCAGTTGTCAGGTATTTATTCTGCCAAGCTTGTAAGGACTTTTAATGCTGTTCTATTTTAAATCAGATTATTGCATCAATATACATTTCCTTGAATGTTCTAGCAGTCCTGATGCTTTTGATCTCAGCTACTTAATAAAAAGCCATTCTGGATCAATAAAATAATCGGTTTTCCGTTTTTCTTACTAATGGTGATGTCAGTCTTTTCTCTTGACTGATCTTCAGGTTTTACCTCGAGTAAATTCTTGTGGTGGAGAATAGTCTTGAAAATGCTTCTAGTCAGAATTTGAATAGTCTTCAAAGTCCTTCTAGAATCGATTAATAGGCTAACCAAAATCCAAATGATTTTAATAACATTGTTTACATACTGTATATTGGTATCGATAAACTGTTAAGAATCGGTATGAAGCTCGTATCAGTTTGATTTGCATCAAAGCCAAACAAGAAACCTGCTCATCAGGCTGGCGGTATTCTGCAATAAAACATTACATTTTGTACTGTACTGACACTGTTTTTGTTTAGAGGCCATTTTAGTTTTTTAAAGTTCAAGTTCATATATTCTGGAATGTTATTCCTGTCTGTTTTATTCATACTTTCATTCAAACTCTCTTTGGCTGGCACATGTTCTCGCCATCATTTTTCTGGACTTTGATTAATACATTCTGTTTGGAGCTGGAGATCACTGTGCATTTTTATAACCCAGATGAAAAGGCAAATAAATCAGTAGTTAAGCACATGTTGAGCAGACAGCTTGATGTAATCACATCATATATTTTCTGAACATTCTGAATATGTTTAGTTGATAGATGCACCTCAGCTATTTCCCACGTTGATTCGTGGGAACCAAGTATGTTTACTAATGTTAGTACACAATATAATATTGGAGGGTGAATATTTCAATCATAACATACAACCTCATTTTACATTTAACCCTCTGGGGTCGGCGGGGTCGCCCGCGACGTCGACACTCTTTTTTCAAGATCAGTGTAAAACGCACTTGAAATACTCCGTCAGTTTGGGGCTTAAATACAAGTGTTATACATCAATTGAAAGTTTGAAGTGTCTAGTTTTTCTCTATATTTTTCTGACCGATTACAGAACGTTGTTCTTTTCATAGAAAGTTATTGAAGCGCGTTTTGCTTTCTCCTTGAGGAGCCCGTTCAGAAATGTGTCTGAAAATGAACTGTAACATAATAATTACGTGTCACACAAAACATGCAACATATGTCTACATAAAGCTTACAATGTCTATTTTTTAACAATGTAAGTAAAAATAAACATAAATATTGTTTGTCTCAATAATCAGTCTGAATGTAACAATTCAGCCCGTCCCGTCTCACTTCATTATCTTGTAATGAGCAGAGATCGCCCCGCCCCCTCTGCATTCATAAGCAAATAAGTTCCGGTTTCGATTTACTGGGCAATGCCATAAAAGGCTTGTCAGTCTTCCACCTGATTTACTTTGTACTTTCGTCGCGGATTTTTATTTGGTTTGTAAACTGTAAAAAGTGTCTCGTTGGATCAAAGTAAAAAAATTGAGTCGACTGATTACACCTAATCCGTTTACTTTGGTTCAACTTAAAATTTTACTTTGAAAGGAATTAACAATCCACTACTTAGCCAGTGCAAAAAACATCTTTGAATCCATTTTAGTTTAATGAAATCTCAAATTATGCGTTTTCTTAATTGGTTTTAAAATTTTCTTTAATTTCTTAATTTCTCATCGGAAGGATTGAAAAAGAGACCACCACCATAATACATGCGTCAATTCGCATCTTTGTTGATTGGGTCTTGTGTACTAATGGGTTGAATTTAAATAATAATATCTGCTCATTTGGTCCATTTGATGGTTAGACAGAAAATTAAACACTTTGAGTCAGATCAGGTATAAAAATGTATTCAAAGTAACAACACATCTTTGGCACTTTTTTTTTTTTTATCAAAACCTCTTTAAAGTAACGACATTCATTGACAATCATCTACTTCTAGCTATTCTTCATATCTGCGGCATGTGATTCACTCACCTTTGAGTATGTTAGAGTGTCAGACGTTAAGATTTGTAATGCTTAGATGATCCCTGAAGGAGCGCAGTTTAGCAGCCTTCACAGGACATAACTGTAGATGTCAAGGGAGCAATTCAGAGCAGATCCAATGTTTTATGACCCACTGTGGACATCCAAGCAGTTCAGTAGCTTATATTGAGTAGCCTCACCGGAAGCAGCCTTAGAGCAAGATATATATTCTCAAGGTTATTAAGTTCTTGTACCTGTTTTTCATCGAGTGGAGACAGACCTCTTGTTAAATGAAATAAAACAAACTAAATCTATATTCTTGGCCGGGCATGGACAAACTAAGGCTAAGCGTTTTACAAGCCTGCCAAGCTTATAAAAATGTGAAGTAAGTCAGATATTTTTTTCCAAAATCAGATATTTTTTCTTCATTTTCATTTCGAATTAAAACACACTTTTCCTCCATATCCCAATATGTGTGTTTTTTCTCTCCAGTGAGGCAAGGTTGCCAAAACACTCCTGGTCTGGCCCCTTGTTAGAACCCATTGTGGCCCGCTAATTTGCCCACCCCTGTTCTAGGTGCAATGACTTAACCCTCCTATTGTGTTCGTTTCAAAAGAATAAAAAGAAACTAAAAAGTTCTCCAAAATAGTGTGTGTGTGTGTGTGTGTATGCTTCCATTTTTAGCTTTAAAACTTTTTAGCTTCCATTTTGACTGAAGGGTCAAATTGACCCAAACATTATTTTTGTAACAAAAACATGTATCGGTCGATACAAATAAGTCAGCTGAACTTAAATATTTTGTTTATATGTAGATTACACTAACTAAGACAAGCATCCGGAGTTTCAAAGTGAAGAAATACTTTTTTTACAAGTAAAACTTATACAAGTTTTTACAAGTCATTTTTTTATGAGTTTATTACAAATACTCATTGTAATATAAACTTGTAGTGTGGTGTTACAAATATCTGAACTGAATCATTATATTACAATCATTAAATCCATTACAATAATCATTATATTATGATGATTACACACATTACGACAAATGGGAGAAGTTTAAAAGTGAAAAAATTACTTAAAGTATTTGAAGAATATTTTTTAACTTTAAAAATGTGTCATTTTGACCCAAACATAATAGGAGGGTTAACAGAGAACCACTGCCTTTCGGGCAAATGTCCTTCAAGTGGCGTATAATAACCCTCTGCAGGATAAATAAACCTTCACGGGACTAACTCACAAACCAAAACACTGTTGAAATCTTTAGACTCGGGATCCAAACATCACTAACGTGCAAGCTGCTAGTACCACTTCAAAAACACGACCAGCTGAACAATATACAAAAGGAGCAATTTATCTAATACATTGAGATCAATGTCACAGAAGTTTTGGTTCTCATTTCTTTTTTTTTTTATTTTTAATGATGGGCATTTTTCTTTCTCTTAATTGGTTTTGGGACTGAATTTTTTACCTTTTTCTTCACTCTAAATGTATGAAGATTAGTTCCCAGTAAGAGCCATCAAAGCCTGAAGTTCAACTTAATTTGAAAGAATCTGTGAACTGTAAATAGATAATTACTGTATTAAATTGTTCTTCAAATCTTTTATTTTTACTCTGGGGATTATTAATCATCTGCTTATTGCTTTTTACGCACTACATATGCAAGTATGTAGTTGTTCTTTTACTTTTTTTCTTTGATTCTATATTGTTTTTCTCATAACCTATCTATCTGTTTATCTGTCTGTCTTTCATCAATCCATCCATCCACCTACCCACCCACTCTTCCATCCATCCATCTATCCTTCTGTCTGTCTGTCTATCTACCTGTTTATTAAATCATATATTCATCTTCATCGTCATCATCATCATCATCATCATCATCATCATCATCATCATCATCATCATCATCACTGTATTCTCTCTCTCTCTCTCTCTCTCTCTCTCTCTCTCTCTCTCTCCTTTCCACCCCATGGTTTTATCTCATCCATCCAATCATCCATCTATTCATTCATTCATCTATGAATCTATATAAAATCTATCATATCAGCCTAGCATCTGCTCCAACTGGTTAATTAAAGAGGAAAGGCAGCCGAAGTGTGACATATGGCCTCTGGGTGACATTTATGGGCGGTTAAATGGCTGGATCTTGCGGTGATGCTGGTGTGTGCACACAGTACGGGGTGAGTGGGCCTCTCACTGCCTACAAAACATCCGTGTGCAAGCATTTCTTACAAACACATGTGCCGTTTGCATAATGCCACGCGCACAATAGTCAGTGGTGTACGGCAGTGAGGTGACATGTTTGTTGTGCTATATATTTTGCTTCATTTAGGTATTAGTCGAAGTTACTTAAAGATTAATGCAAAAATAAAATGTACATCAGTGCAAATTAGTTATAAATTAACAAATTATAGTTATAGTTAGTCTATATAAATACAGTGGTACCTATCTTTACGAAATTAGTTCGAACCGACAGCAGTTTTGTAAAATGGAAATTTCGTTAATTGGCCCGCATTTTGCATGAAAATTTCATAATCGGTTCATTATAAAAACATGTTTAAATTTGATAAAACATCGTAATAACTGTAATAAAAAAACATGTTACAACCGCTTTTTTGAATCTCATGAATATTCCACGATAAATGGATAATTTCGCGATGGAGCCCTGAAAGTGCGGACCCCGAATTATCACATAATTGTCAATAATAAATTAGTTTTTGCCAAATCAAATAATAATAATAATAATAATAATAATAATAATAATGAGTATTTGTAAGGCGCTTTTCAGAGTTTTAACTGTCTCAAAGCGCACATGTAAATATGTAAGGGAAATGATGCTTTTTATTCAATTTGTCGTCTGGATTGTTGGTGTTGACTAAGTGGCTGCGGTTATGACAAGACAAAGACAAAGACCAGCGAGCAAGCACATAGGTAAAAAAGGTAAAAAACCAGGTAAAAAACCTCTTTAACGAGGAAAAACCCTGGGGAGAACCCGGCTCACTGGTGCCAGTCTCCTCCGGCATTCTAACACTACACAATCGGTTGGTTGTTCCGCGTCATTTTTAATGATGATTCTGGAACGATGTTTCCCTCCTCAATGGGGAAAGAGGCGGCTCCACTTCTCCAAGCCAACAGCGTCATCAGGTCCACAGAGGTCGAGGAAGCACCACCGATGATTCCGAAGCTCTAGGAGATTCCGGTCGTACGACACTTGGCGCTCAGGAGAGGAGGGGAAAAAAAAATACAAGGCAATTAGAAAAATTCAAGTACTATAGATTTTGACAATTTTCTGAAGGTGCAGGTGTAATTCGGTTCCGAGCACTAACTAGGCAGCCTTTCTATACGATATATTAATATTTTCTGTAAGTTATTATAACAGGTCAATATATGCTTCGTTGAAGAGATGCGTCTTCAGTCTAGACTTAAATTGACTCACTGATTCTGAGTCTCGAATTGGACTAGGCAGAGCATTCCATAGTTTGGGTGCTAAGTATGAAAAGGATCTTCCTCCCTGGTAGATTTTAGAGATTCGCGGTATTATAAGCTGGCCGGAGTTTTGAGAGCGCAGCAGTCGTGTAGGCTCGTAGTAAGTGATGAGCTCACTGAGATATAGAGGAGCTAAACCGTTTAGTGCTTTATAAGTGATTAAGAGAATTTTAAACTGGATGCGATATTTAACAGGTAACCAGTGTAGCGACATTAACACTGGACTAATATGGCTAAATTTTTTTGTTCTGGTTAGTAATCTAGCAGCTGCATTCTGAACCAACTGAAGTTTATCTATTAGTTTAGCAGGAGAACCTCCCAGAAGACCATTACAGTAATCTAACCGTGATGTCATAAACGCATGTATCAGTTTTTCTGCATCCGGTCGGGAGAGCATGTGACGCAGCTTTGAGATATTCCTGAGGTGAAAAAAGGCAGTTTTACAGACGTTGTGCACGTGACTTTCAAAAGAGAGTTTGCTATCTAAAATGACACCTAAGCTTTTCACTTTAGGTGAGGATGAGATTTCAAGCCCGTTAAGATTCATACTGTATTCGGGTGCATCAGACTTTAAGTTTGAGTCAACAAGTAATAATTCGGTTTTGTCTGAGTTCAGCATGAGAAAATTACTTGTCATCCAATCACTAATGTCGCTGAAGCAATCTAATATATTTGCAAATTTTGAGATTTCATTAGGCCGTGCCGAGATATAAATTTGTGTGTCATCTGCGTAACAGTGGAAGCTATGACCATGCTTTCTGATTATGTCCCCTAGTGGAAGCATATAAAGTGCAAATAGGATTGGGCCGAGCACTGAGCCTTGTGGAACTCCATATTTAACACTAAATCTGGGTGATGAGACTCCATTTACATGGACGAAATGAGAGCGATCAGACAGATAGGACCTAAACCATTCTAACGCGTGTCCAGAAATACCAACGTAATGATCAAGTCTATGTATTAAAATATCATGGTCAACAGTGTCGAAAGCAGCACTAAGATCTAACAAAACTAAGAGTGAGACGTTCCCTTTATCTGATGCCATTAGAAGATCGTTGGTGACTCGGATTAGTGCCGTTTCTGTGCTGTGGTGCGATCTAAAGCCGGATTGAAATTTTTCAAATCTGTCGTTCTGTTCCAGAAATTTACAGAGTTGTCCCGAAATAACTTTTTCAAGAATTTTAGATATAAAGGGAAGGTTTGAAATTGGTCTATAATTAGCAATCACGTCGGCATCAAGATGTGGCTTCTTAATAAGCGGTTTTATGACGGCCTGTTTGAACGCTTGTGGCACGTGACCAAGAACTAGTGACGAATTTATAATATTCAAGATTGGTTCGTTAACTAATGGTAGGACTTCTTTAAGTAAAAAAGTTGGTATAGGGTCAAGTAAGCAGGAGGTCGTCTTGGTCTTAGCTATAATCTCAGTGAGCTCATCAGGGCTGACCTGTTTGAAAGTGCTAAGCTTGACAGCGGGTGGGTTTATTTCCGGTATAACCAGTTGAGGGCTAGTATTTGTGGATACAATTTTCATTCTGATATTAGTAATTTTGTCATTAAAGAAGTTGATAAAGTCGACACTAGTGAGCTGTGGGGGGATTGCGGAGTCTACTGTGCCCTTTTTCTTTGTTAACTGAGCTACGGTTTTAAACAGATAACGAGGATTATTTTGATTTGCAGAGATAAGTTTACTAAAATATGTAGATCGTGTGGATATTAGGGCCTGTTTATATGCGATTATACTGTCATTCCAGGCACTGCGAAAAACGTCGAGTTTAGTTTTTCTCCATTTCCTTTCTAACTTTCTACTTGATAATTTTAAGGCTTTTAGGTCATTAGTGTACCATAACACTTTGTTTTTTGTGTTTAGTCTCTTTTCCCTAAGAGGGGCAATAGAGTCAAGGGTACTTGACAAAGTTAGATTTAAGGCTGCAGTCAAATTCTCAAGCTCTTCTGTTCTTTCAGGGGTATAAATGGTAAGATCAGGAAGACGTTTCATAAAATTATCTTTTGTGCTGGAATTAATGAGTCTACAAGAGCGATATTGCGGTGAGATCACAGCTGGGATGTCTATATTTATTAAGCAGGAAACTAGAGAGTGATCAGAAATGCAGTCACTCACCGAAACAATATCTACATCATGAACTACGATACCGTATGAAAGAATCAAATCTAATGTATGGTTAAACTTATGAGTGGAGCCAATAACGTTTTGCTTAAAGCCGGTGGAATTTAGAATATCATAAAAAGAGCGAGTTAGAGAGTCACTAACATTATCTAGGTGAATGTTAAAGTCGCCGAGTATAATCACTTTATCTGCTCTAATGATGAGTTCTGCTAGTAGTTGCCCAAATTCATTTAAAAAGTCAGTATTGTGCTTTGGCGGTCTGTACACTGTCACAATAAGTATTGATTCCCGATTTATATCTGGCTCCATATGTAGTACTAACAGTTCAAAAGAGCAGAATTTAAAGTTTGATTTCCTATTCATCTTGAAATTATTATTATAGATGGTAGCGACGCCTCCACCTCTGGAGGTTAATCGTGCCTCATGTTCGTAAGAGAAATTAGGTGGAGTTGATTCATTTAGGCTAGTGTAGGTGTCTGGCTTTAGCCATGTCTCTGTGAGCGCTAAAACATCAAGCTTATTATCCAAAATCATTTCGTTTATGATAAGAGATTTTTGTGCTAAGGATCTAATGTTTAAGAGACCTAGCTTTAAATATTTGTTTGTATAAGTCTTGGTCTGTTTAATATGATTAAGCACCATTTTTTCTTTGTCTAATGACCGGTTTCTATGGCTAGGCTTATGAGATTGTGATACCGTTTCTATGTTGTGTCTGTTATTACTTTTAGCATTTTTATTATCAATGTTGTTGTTATTGGTTTTAATAGAGCTGATAATATTATTATTATTTTTATTATTATTGTTAGGATTGTATCTAGATGCACTAAATGCACTGGGTGACTGTGAGCAGTACGCAGGCGGCTGGTTAAGTGATGCCGCCTGCTCTCTGACCTGGGCAATGGTGGCGAGTCACGATCTAGACGCTAAACTATAGAAAGGATCTCTGCACGAAAACTTTTTGTAAGTCTGGGTACCACTCTATTTCCAAACTCTCGAGCATCCTAGCTGTGCTGTTCTGTACGCACTGAAGCTTCTAAATATTTCTTGCAGATATTTTGATGAGGAGAGTGTCTAAATAATTCCAAATTTGAAGAGATGAAGGCATGGATAAGACGTTGCTGGGGCAATGTTCCTGAAAAGGAAGAAAGGTAAATTTTTCAGTTTCGGAATTCAAATTTTTCCTCAAACATTTGTTTACTCTTCTTACAGCCCCCCGAAAAAAAACTATTTTAGATCTGATTAGACAGTTCAAAGTTTCTCTGAGCACTGCAGTTGTTGCAAGGAAATGTAATTTCACATACATTCGACCTGAAAAAAAAAACCAACCATGCATCTTTTAAAAAAACAGTCATCTCAAACAATATTTTGTTCATCTGAAGTGATTTGTTTGGGTGTTCTTCTTGTGTTTGGATCGAGGGGGATCTTTTGTGCTTTATTTATGTTTTGTGGTGAAGCAGTGCGACTCTCTCATGATAAAAATGTTCTTGTTCAGTATTGCTACGCACTGTCTGGTCAACAGCACCCCTTTTGTTTCAATTTCCCGACACTCAGAAACTTGGAAGGTGCTTATAATCGACGATTTCATTTCAGAAAGATTCGAAACAGTCAAAAATGAAGAACACGGGTAAGGAGTAAAAAAAATACAAGGAACAGACAAAATCAAAACGCTCGGTCGGTGCACAGGGGATAAATAATCCTTTGCTTTGGCATTGAAGAGATTGAAACAGTTTGAAAGAGTTTGAAACAATTGCTGTGCGCATGTGGAGAGTCTGACTGGAGAGCTAAGGATCTTGGGAAATGAAGTCCTGAACACTAGAATCGAGTTTTTGTTATTTTGTTAGGTTTATTAAAGAAAAAAATATTATTTTTCAGAGAATAAAAACGAATTGAACCAGAAACATTAATAAAAAAAACATTGTTTGTGTGAATTTTTAGTTTGTGCTTGAAAAATCAAGGGGGGTGCTTATATTCACGTAAATACGGTAATATAAAACGAGTCAACATGAGTCGTCTCGCTGGATATCCATTAAGTCAATAGATAAAAGAGCAAAACAACAAGGACGTTTTACTGAACAGGCTGGTGACGTGTTTGACATTTTTAAAGTGCTGATGAATCACTGGCTTGGGTAAGCGTCTCACCTCAGTGGATGTGTGTTAGTTCAGAGTTGGGGGAGGGGTGGGGCCTTTAATTATAAATGTGTGTTTTCCACAAAGTGCTTGCCGAGCATGTTGGAAGAGTCTGTACAGATGTATCCTGTTATCTCTGCTCTGTTCGTGCAACTTGAGGTTTTTTTAACCTGCATCGTGAAGTCTGAGTGAGAGTTCCTCAGGGCCTCATAAAAAACTTTTGTGTTATTTTTGCCTCTATTATTAGGCACTCGACATCACCAATGGTGAGCAACTATTACCGTATTTACGTGGATATAAGCACCCCCCTGAAAATAACAATTCCAAAAAATATATATATATTTTTTGTTTTGTTTTTTATTACATTTCTGGTTCAGTAACGTTAATATTCTCCTAAACGTACTATTTTATTCTTTATTGAACAATCGTATCATTTTGATATTGTTTTTTTACATCGATAATTATCAAAAAGATGTCAAAAACTAAACTTACAATTTTTTTCTTTATTTAACAATCGCATCATTTTGATATTGTTTTTTTTTAATGATAGATATCAAAAAGTCTATTCTAGTGGTCAGAACTTTATTTCCCAAGAGTCTTTCCACCAGTACACGCAGGCACAGAGCAACTGTCGAGCTCACCGTTTATCCGACGGTGTGTGAAGAGAATCGAAGGATTATTATCACCTGTTTAGCAGACCGAGTGTTTTGATTGTGTCTGTTCCTTGGATTTTTTACTTCTTGCCCATGTTCTTCATTTGCCCACGTTTTGATTCTTTCTGCAATTACACATTGGACCCGTTTTTTTTTATAACAATGAATGATTGCATTTAGTTTCATCGAAATCCTTCTAAACCAGTGGTTCCCAACCTTTTCTTGTTTGAGGCACCCTTGGAAAGCCTTTCAAAAGTTCCCGGCACCCTTATAAGGAAATAGATATTTAAAAACATTATTACCGTATTTTTCGCCATATAAGACGCACCGGCATATAAGACGCACTCAATTTTAAAGGAGGAAAATCTAGAAAAAAAAGATTCTGAACTGAATACTGTAGTAAAATATTTTATATCAATTGTATAAAAGTTAACAGCAGTTTAAGAACAATTGTATGTCAGTAAAGTCAGTATAACAGTGAAAGTAGGGGTGGCCGGTATACCGGTATTGAGATGTGCCACGATATGGATTTTGCAATCATTATTAATTTAAATTATTAGAATACCGCATAAAGACAAATAAAAAAACTATTTTTTAAAATATGTTAAGAACATGTTTTAAATGGCCTATATATTTGGATGAATATATTTTGAAAATAATCTCACTCACTTAAAAAATATATTAATACAATGTTTCACGGATACATTTCTTCACCGTATATCGAACACTGTATTTACTGTCCTTTATTGAAGACAGGGACACAGAGAATGCTGTTGCACACCTTTACATTTTACTCGTTTTCTCTATGTCTCTGTTTTCTAAATTGTGCACCGCACCCGATAGCTTTAAAGATTCGAATCAACAGATTATCCCCCTCGGGCGCGCCGCAGACTTTGTTTAGTGCGGCCGCCGGCTTCTATTTTTGAGAAACGTGAGTTTCCGTGTGCGCCGTATCTCAGCCTCTGTTTTCCACCTCTCTCACATTTTATATGCACGACTCCTTCAGTAAACTCAAACAGGGGCGCCGCGAATATATAATAGAAAATCGCTTAGCGGACGCGCTCGTGTCCCCCCCCCCACGTGACATGGAAAAAATGCCGCCCTGGGCGACTGCCCCGTTCGCCCATGCCTAGAACCGCCACTGACGGCACGAACATTGCTAATCAAATACAGTTTGTACTTCACGCGCAAA
Source organism: Paedocypris micromegethes (assembly GCA_028031935.1). Classification (NCBI taxonomy): domain Eukaryota; kingdom Metazoa; phylum Chordata; class Actinopteri; order Cypriniformes; genus Paedocypris; species Paedocypris micromegethes. Next base: position 60,000 of record QKNR01015919.1, on the reverse strand, counting down.
TGCGTGAAGCTCCGTTTTCTGCGCTGTGCCTTTAAGAGAGCGACTGTTTTGGTTTTAAAGACGCACTTGAGAAAATCTGCTTGTTTTATTTTGATCGAAGTTCGTTTTCGTTTGGAAATAGTGGTTTCATTCTTTCACAAGATTCTGCGTGAGAAAGAAAGCGAGACAACGTATGTAATACTGCGGTATTGCACACTTAGATGGCGGTGAGCGCGCTCCGCGGATCTCTGTATTTGCCAGACGCACCAACTTTTCACCCTCATTTTTTGGGGAAGAAAAAGTGTGTCTTGTACGGACGAAAAATACGGTATTTATTTATTTGTTTCACTTCGAGAGTTTGCATGCAACAACACCTTATACCTAGTCCTAGATGATATGAGAATACTGTTTACACATTCTGCCTTAATAAAAAAAATAGCAATTTTTTCCCCAAATTTTTGGCGGCACCCTCAAAAGATCTCACGGCACCCCTTAGTGCCGCGGCACACCGGTTGAGAACCACTGTTCTAAACACTTCTTACTTCTAAATCTAAACACTTCTTACGGTGTTGTTTTGTCCCCGATAATTCTTGCGGCATGTTTAATGCTTCTTTATTTATGTTATACTGTCTGCCTATACGCACGTCTGCCTACGCATTAGTTAAAGACGACGTGTTTCCGTTTATTTGTGATTGCTTCTGACTTGAAATACGGAAAATTGGGTGCGTATATTTACGCGCATATTTGAAAGCATTGCAAACTCAAAAAAAGGGGTGCTAATATTTGCGTGATTACAGTATTATTTGTTTTTTGCCAAAAAGTGGAAAACCCTCCACTCGCTCCGGACACTGACTAACACCCCTGAACCGAAATCCAGATGAGATAAATCCGATGTTGTAAGAATCGTCCTGTCAACCCCTTAGAAACAGACCCTTTTATTGTTATTGCTCATGAGGAATGTCAGGAATGTGGAATAAAATGGTCTTTTACTGGGAAACGAAGCGTCATATTACAGAAAACAAATGTTCCAATCGGAGTTAGCGTTGCAGTTATGCATGTTTTTTACTTTAGTATTTTTATTATTGTTGTTGTTGTTGTTGTGGCTTTGCAAAAGCATTTGGATTGTTTTCATCATCGGTTTTGCGGCTCTACGTTGTTTTTCAGTCATGATCCAAAGCTCATGACTATAGCTTTTTCGGTCTAGAGCTTTGCCTTTTGACTCAGCTCAATTTTTAACACCTCAGTACTGATGCTGATGCACTAATCCGTCTGTCAATCTCACGCTACTTTTTGTTGTTCCACAGTTTTGGACCAACGACTGCGAAGGTACGATCCTGGTACGAGTAGTGATACACTAGATCCTCAAAGACTTGCATCTTCTAAACTAGTCAAATCATGAAGTGATTAAAGCGTTGGTGGCAATGAACGGATTAAAAAAGGCCAATTCATCTCACTCAAGTTGATAACACGATTTGACCAGTTGTTTATTGAACCCAAGTTTGTTATTATTTATTACGTTTGTTACAGAGATAACAGCCCATATTTCCTGAATGGTCAGCTATAACAGAGGACAGACAGTCCTAAAGTTGCAGACCGCCCTGAAGTCGCTGTGTGAAATAAAGAATATTGCGGCACATATGCATGTTCTTTTTGTTTGTATTATGCCTATGAAAGTATATTTTTTTATTAAAACTTAAAGAATAGTCTGCAAATAATCAATGTCATTGTCAACAGTGCAAGGACAAAAATTACAAAGCTGAGCACAGGGACAAAAAGTGAACCCAAAATGCAGAAAAAATCCCAAATAAATCTGAAGAGAAAAAACAAACAAACTTAGGTTTAATGATTGTAAAAATCAAAAAGAAGCATGACTGGTGTTGACTTTACTTGACTTTTCTTTAATTTACAGTGTTTTAACAGACACTTTGATCAAATCAAATTAAATAAAATCACTTAAGCGACTGACATTCCATTACAATTTTTACAGTCCAACAAATTCCTGCTTTCTTTGGGAAGCAACTTTTCTTTCTTTTGACTGATGAAAACAGTTGGATGAAAAAATGATTGAATGGGGGAGGAGATGAGAAAGTGAGCAACGGATTAGATGAACTGATGTTGACATCAAACACATTGCAGGTGCTGAATTATCAGATTATGCTATCTAGGTGAAACACTATCATTTCAAATCTGGAAAGGCCAAATAAAATAATAATAAAAGTATATAAAAAATAAAATGTGATAATAAAAGTTGTTTCTTAGTTTGATGTCAAGACAAATCTGCCCCCACAGGGCCGGTTTTGATACAGTACATATTAGTATTGTCAAAATACTAGAAATTTCAGCTTCTACAAATGTTACGATACTCAAAAAATTGCAGATACCACAGGGAAAAACTGCAACGTTAGAGCCTTTTTAGAACCTTGTTAGAGCCTTTTTTCCTGCTTATTTATTAAGAAAAAAATCATGACACTGGAACATGAAAATGTGTTGAAATGAGGAATACCAAGACAATAAAATGCCCAAATAAATAAACTATCTTCTTGATTTTCTTGAAAAGAAAAGCTCCACTTTGCTCTTCTAGAAATTGTTTGAATTATTGTTTTTTGTTTTAATGGTAAGATCATGTGTTCAAGATTAACAATAAAAAATACTTTTCACACATCTCCTGTTGGTACATTGTGGTAGAGATCTGCTTTAACTATTTAATGAACCAGAGTTGAACCGCAGCATTTGTATAAACTGATTTTGATTTGGGATTTAAATAAACATAATTATTTAAATGATAATTATGCCGGAAACGTTTCAGACAAATCTCCTTCCATGAGTTTTTTCGAATAAAACAGCTTATTGAAATATCTATTTTTTTTGAACAATTTAGCAAATCGGAAAATTGTAATACAATTTTGTTTATTATACAAAAAGTTTGATTATTTATATTGCACTTTTCTCAGTCAAAGACCAACTCAACGCCGCTATGCGGAGTTTGGAAAAACAAAGACACTGTATATTCTTCATCGGTGTTAAGACTAAAGCGTTTTTAATTAGCTTGAAATGGCCAGAAAAAAATCAATTCCTGCTTATTAACCACCTGTGTTGCTTCTGTTTCAAGGCCGTCATGCATGAGGTTGAAAAGAAGAAATTATCGATTAATCAATCAATGGTCATCCTGCACTGTAAAAAATGTGACGTGCTATTTACCTAAAAAATGTTTGGTAACATATTACACAAATTATATTTAAGTAATTTCTCAGAGCTTACTTTTTAGGTAGAACATACTTGATTAAAAAAAATTTTTAAATCTTGAAATATTCAGCCTGACATTAATAATTTAACAACTCTCATTGGATTGCGCTTTTTATTTTGAGAAAATAAAACCCAATTGCCTCAATTTATTTGATTATTGATGGTTTGCACAGTGAAAACTTGATTGCCAGAAGAACAACATTTTCATCAATTTCCCTACAAAGAGATTCCATTCATTAGATAATCTCCTCTATTAGACCTTTAACAGATAGGAAGCAATAGCCTTACACGGTCAGAGATTTACACAGAGTGAAATCCAGCCTCAACCTTATTCTGAAAAGCAGTAGACACATTGATGGTGAGAATGTAATTTATAGTATTTAAACATATATTGTCATCTTTTAAGATAAATTGCTTAAATTTATTCTTGTTATAACGTAACAGTTAATGTAAAAATGTTGATGCTTTATTTAAAAGATTAAAAAAAGTTAAAGAACTGCAAACAACACATGCAAGCTTCTCATTGGCTCTCCCAAGGAACAAGCTCATCTGATGATTTGGAGCTGCTGATTCTCTTTGCTCTTAATTAAGCCCTACCCTCTTAATGTTCACTCTTCATCTGCTGTTCATCAAAATGGCACTTGATCACTTCACATGTTGAGATTCAAGTGAAACGTGAATTGAACCAATTCTCTTAACATAAATGTAAATTCTCGCTTTCATAATCTTTTAGCCGAAATGGTTTCTTAAATTGACCCCGTGTTGTTTAAAAAAAGAGGTGAAATTTACATTTTAATTAGTATTTTCCAAATGTTCTCAACATTTCAAACACAGAACAACATTTTTTGCAAGGACACATGCACATTCTTTTTAGCTATCACATAATCTTTTAATGAATATTTCAAGCCTCATGATTCATTTTTTCCAGTGTGGTCCCGTGCATCTTTCACGAGACTTTAAAGAAGAGTGCGACATTTAGGAGACACCTTGACTTTTCAAATGTCATTTTTGCGGGTCTAATTATGAGATCTTGTGTTTATTTCTTTTCACACATTTGTAATAATTGGAAGCATTTTTAGATAAGACCATGTTGCTGCTCAACCACATTTTCAACCACTCAACCACTGCTCAACACTGCACTAAACTGTGGCATTAATTTGGGTAATTAAAACAGATCTGAGGTGTTCAGCTCTCAGCAGGGAAGGATTCATTACGCTCACACACATATTCAAACAACATTCAAACAGGAACGTGAAATCTGAAACCGACATGGACAAAAAGATCTGATGGTTTAGTTATATAAACACACACGTTTATACAAGCTCTTTGTGTGCATCCAAGCGTGTGTGTTTTGTACTATGATACACAAATATGAATAAAACACAAATGTATGTTTTGTTACTTGTACCACTTAACTTCTCATAATATTAATAAACAAGTCTTCATTGGTAATAGTATCATCGCTACATATAAGGAAATAACACATTAGAAGGGCATTGACTAGTAGTAGCAGAGGTGTTGAGCAGAGGTACTTGATTTAACTTTAATTTTTTGTACATTTTGTAAAGACGTATACAATATGTATACATATGTATAAAACATTTGAATCGCGTAAATAAACGCGTAAATAAACAGAAAACAATTCTCAAGACATTGAAACGTTGAGAATACTTGTACTTTATTGATTGTGTGAATTTATTGGAACTGTGTGAATTTAAAAGTTGATTTTATTTTTGGTACTCAGTACAAGAAAAAGAAGCCAAAAATACTAATAAGTAAAACAATATTTAGTGTAATCAAGTACTTTACACCTCTGGTAGTGAGTGACAAGCATTTTCTTAAAAATAGAAGTTCCCACACTACTGTTCAAAAGTCTGGAGTCACTTTGAAATGTCCTTATTTTTTAAAGAAATACACTATATACTGGGGCTACACGATTAATTTTTATCGAATAGATATCGCGTCCAGCCAGCATGTCTGTTAATAAATATAAAATTCTCCCAGTTGAGCTGTGGTCAGTATGTTCTTCAATCCCTACAGTATATTATAACATTTTAAATCACACGCTTCTCTTTTCTTTTGTGATTAAGGTGAACGTGTCGGATCTGCGACAAGCTCTGATCATGACATGTGCAATGGAGGGAGAAGAGTAATTCAGTGAATCAAAGCCGGATTTGGGAGTAGGTACAAGAAGACCACCGACATGTCCCGCCATCAAAGCCGAGCCACCAGCATGGAAGAGAAGGGTCTCGCAACCACCCAAAAGAGCTCCACTCCAACCCACAAAAGCCTGTCTTCATCCTCGTCCTCTCAGAGAGACAGTCGACAGGTAATGCTACATTTTTGCTTCTCGTCAATTACACTTCTTGCTTTTTTCTTATTGGAGGTTCCAAATCAATTATTCATTTAAGTAGACGAATAAAGATTACAACGATTAATACAATGTCAGTCATTGTGACACTGGACACACTTTTTAGAGACTTTGTCCATCATAATTTTGACTCTTGCAAAAAGAAAATTGCACGGTAAAATAGACGGTTCATTACAAAACAAAGCTGTTGCAAATCAATTATTAAAAGCTTTGAACAGCAGCCCCATAAAGAAATTCTAAACTGATTTTAGACTGTTCTGTAACATACCGTAGACATCAGTATCGTATTTATGCAACTATAACCACCCTTTTTTTCATTTTAACTGCTCAAAAATGTGTGGGGTGCTTATAATCGCCTGAAGTTATACAAAAACCAGAAACCATGCCAAATGAGATCAAATTCATTTCACTGTGATTTCAGTCGTTTAGTTAACTAATGGTTTTACTCAATTAATAAATACATATATTTTTCATGAACGTGTAGACAACGGCAAATTACAAAACAAATGACTACAGCTAGAATTTCACAGATTATCGAGCCATTTTTACTATTAATTAGCAATTAATTAAACAATTAATTTGTTAATAATAATCGCACTGTCATAAACCATGTCTGCTTCGGGAGAGACTTGATACGAACTGTCAAATGAACCTGATCCCATATTAAAGACAGATCAAACTAATGATGATGTTGAGTATAAACCAATCAAAAGTAGAAAAGGAGCATCTTCAACAATAAAATGCGTGAGGGATAATTTACATGAGACGATGAAAAATACGGGACAAAACCCGTACCACATTGGTTCAAAACGGGACACACAATTACTGAAATACGGGACAATTCCGTTTTTCAAGGGATGGGTTTTGATTAACTTGAGCTTGTTAATAAGTATAATAATATTTAAGTATAAATAATATTTAAATATAATATCATATTTATACAACAATATGCAACAGTAACTATGGCAATTGTTGCTTTTTTAGACAACAGCAACATAATAAAACACGTAGGACTGCCACTCATGAAACAACGTTATTGCGTGACGTTCTACATCTCGTCTCTGAGTTACTTAATGTGCTTGACGCGGGATTGTGTGTTTAACCCGAACAAACTGTTCGCTGACACAAGCACATTCTTCACAGAGCAGCCAAAGTCAATGAGCATCGATTCTTACCGCAAGACAAAAGTTACTGTAAAAAGGACAACAACGTGTTCTTTAATCTGTCGAAGATCGTTCTCTGGTTTATAATCACAGGCAAACTTGTCCTTATTTAGATTTAGTTTTAGCAAAAGTTTGTTTAAAATTAATTGAAATTATTTGTGACTTCAGGTAGGCCTTTGGGAGGGATGTTTTATCTTGTACATGTAAAGCAGACCTTGTCAATGTCAACTTGATCTATATATTTATTCATCTTTAGCCTGGACTAGAACCGCATTTGGGTTATTTTAAAGCTGTTTTTAGTCACATACACACAATCAGTAATTTGCTATTTATTGGTGCCGCTTCATTATCTGCAAATGTGTCACGCTCTGAATAAAGAGTAGAAAAAGGAGACGGATAAAGATTAGAACAAATAATACAATGTCAGTCATTGTGACACTGGACGCACTCTTTAGAGAATTAGTCCATCATAATTTTGACTCTCGCGAAAAGAAAATGGCACAATATATTGTTCTTAATGTTTTTATGTAGACGGTTTATTACAACCCAAAGCTGTTGCTAGGTAAAATGCCATCAATTACTTTAGACTGATTCATTCTCTCATTTCACATTTATGACTCTGTTACTCGTTTCTTCTCAGGAGGCAGACAGTTGGGAAATCATTGAGGGGCTGAAGATTGGGCAAACACACATGCAAAGACCAGAAAAGCATGAAGGTTTTATGCTGAAGAAGAGAAAATGGCCCCTGAAGGGCTGGCACAAGGTTAGTCCGTTATGCGGCATAATGCTGCGATGTACAGTAGGCGGAACTGACCCTGCTTGTCAGACTAAAACCACTACTGATATTGATAGCACCTTCATCTCCCTACAGATGGCGATATTGCCTCATTCTCCCAAGAAATTAAACGCAATAAAAATTAATACTAAAAAGTGACAATAAGTGTTCAAATGTAGTGGGGTAAAGAGTACAGATATTGAATCACAAATGTAGTGGAGAAGAGAGTAAATGTTCCTTTTTGTTTTTGATACTGAGTACAAAAAGTAGTAAAAAACATACTTAAGTCTTTACTCGGTAACAAAGTCCATTTACTCCAATTTACACCTCTGCTTCTCACAAACAGTTACTGAGTTACTTTGCCTGGTAATTAGTTACTGTAATAACGATGTAACTGAATACTTAACAATGTACCAAAATTAAACATCAATAACCGAAATGTTATTGCAAATTAAAATTAGATTGAATCAGATAGTAAAATAAAACTCCATGGCTGTCTCTTCGCTCATCGCTGACTCCTGTTATCTGCAACTATTCATCTTTCGGTTGGTAAATGATGGACATTTAATCTAAGCCAATCATCAGACGAACTTCGTTCACAGACACACCGATTACCAGTTATGCCCCACCCCACGAACACACACACACCGGAGAAAAAAAATAGAAAAAGTTATAGTAACTCTGCATTTTTGTCAGTAAAGGTAACGGCGTCGTAAATAAGGAAAAACTATTTACTTTTGATTACTTGTTACTAAAAAAAAGTAACAACGGTCCGTTTATTCATAACGTTGTTATTCGAATCACTGGCAACAACTAAATTTGCTGCACACTGATTCACCCCGCTGCACTAATTTAATTGTAACCCTGTGATACAATGACAATAAAAGCATTATATTCTATTCTAGAGGAGAGAGCTTTACTCAGTCTAGTTGTGATTGACGAGTAATTTAGAAAGTCTTTAGGAATTTTCTTTTTTATTTGTGTTTCATTTCATTTTCATTGACTACAATTTTTTTCTTTTTAACATTTAACATTTTTTTTCTCTGCAGCGTTTTTTTGTCTTGGAAAACGGTATGCTGAAATACTCCAAGTCTCCTGTTGACGTGAGTTTTCTTTGGATTTTAAATGATGCATGAGTCGTTCCTGTGACTGGAAACGGAGCTGGGGATAATTGGTTGGTTCAGAGGCAGGCCGAGCTGTGATTGGTTGTCTGCTCTTGCTCTAGTCTAGTGTGACTCATTTGTTCTATGATTCAGCAGAAGAAAACTAAAACGGTCATAACAGGATACAGAAGGCTGAGTCATGAGAGGAAATGGACCAAGAGACTAGTGCTTATTCGCTAAATATTACACTAGACAGAGTATGTTATTTTGAAATGGAGACTTTGAGCCATTTTTTTTCCAAATTTACCTATGTTTTTATTAAAACTTGTAAAAACTTTTTGTGTGAATCCAATTGTGTTATGTTGTGCAGCATTACCATATCTGCGTTTGTTATGGTTTATTTCGTACATATGTTTATTTATTTATAATGTGTGTGCAGTGTTATTTATCTTTATGTTAATGCATTCTATTTATTATTTGTTAATTATTAATTTACTGTATGTATTCTTCATATAGATGTTTTTATATACATAGAATTGTCTGCTGTTGTGACATGCAATTTCCCCGCTTTGGGACAATTAAAGGCTTTTTCAATTCAATTTTTCAACTCAATTCAATTCAATAAATTAGATTTTCACGCTGTGATCTGAACTGTTATCCAATTTAACCTGTTAAATAACCTGTTTTCCTGTTAAACACTTTTACAAATTTGAGTTTTTACAACTGTGTAAAAATGTAGTAGAACTTTTAGTTTGGAAAATGCTTTTCATGTCACAACACATTTAGTTATATTAAATCAGTGATTCTCAACCATGGGCCGTGAGCGCCACCTAGAGGGCCGCGAGAATATTTTTTCCCGCAATCAACAATGAGCTCCCCACCACTAGATGGCGCTGAGGTGTCAACACGCTCCAATAAGCAGCAGTCAGTAGCGGCAGACTTTTGACTGAAGGTTGAGGACGTTCTTAAAAGGAACAAATCAAGATAAAAGTTACGACTTCAATTCGTTTATATTAATGGCAAAAATATCAAACGTTAGCTTAAACAGCTTGACATCTTCTTTTTCGCTTGCAATTGTTACATTTTTTAGGAAAATTAGGGAAAAATCTGAAACTAAAGAAAATAAAGCTTTCTACTAAAAAGTGAAGATAGCAAGTGAAGAAAATGTAAAAAGGAAACGAAAATAAAGCCAAAAAATCTTAACATTTGTCTTGTAATAGACAATAAATGTTGTTACTTTTTCCTACTAGGTTAGAATTAAGTGTGAACGAATTTTTGTGCATTTCATATAGTTATTAAATTCAACAAATCATGATTTGGATTGGCTGAAATAATGTGTGTTTTAATGGGCCGCGGGACACTTTGATTTCGATAATTTGGGCCCCAAGGTCAAAAAGGTTGAGAACCCCTGTATTAAATCTCATTGAATTGTGAACGCTTTGGAGTTCCATGTATTTTCGGGATTAAGCAGCGTGTTGATTAAAAGACTTCAGTGACCTAAAGATCTTGAAGATGTAGAGTAATGTTTGTGTTGATGTTTGTCCTTCTGACAGATTCAGAAAGGAAAGTTCCATGGCAGTATAGATGTTGGTCTGTCTGTGATGTCGGTCAAGAAAAGAGCTCGACGCATTGATCTGGACACAGAGGAGCACATTTACCACCTGAAGGTTTGTCTCTCTCCATTCCACTTGCAGTCTATTCTTTCTTTTGTCTGTCTGTCTGTCTGTCTGTTTTATTTATCAATCAGTCTGTCTGTCTATTCATCTATACATTATACTTCTTTTGCAGTAAAACAGTATCTAAAGGGCAGTTGTGGCCTATCAGTAGAGAGCCAGACTGTATATATCTTATATGCAGTGTTGGGAACGTTCCTTTAAAAAAATGTAATTCATTACTAGTTACTTCTAACAAAAAGTTAGTACAACATCTTTGTAAAAATAACTAATTACTAGGGAAAGATTTTTTTTGCATTACTTTTTGCATCAATTCCTTTTTAAATTTGTCAAAAATGTAGCTACTGTCAATTTTTAATATGTTAAATGAATGAAATGGACACTAAAGAAAATAAATTATTATTATTATACAGCACTGTTCATTAATCTACACTATTTTAATATTGTTGTGGGACAATGTGAGAGACACCAATCAAATTCAAATAAGTTTGTAAATATTATCATTAGTTCAGTGAATAATAAAACACAATAGATAACCAACAACCTTTATTATTCATTGCACAGACTACAACTGGCCAACAAATAAGTCTAAATATAAATCAGTTTGCTGTCAAAATAATGCTTAATGTACCAAAATTAAATAACAATAACAAAAGTGTACACTCTTTATACTCCATGGCCAGCTCTTCGGCTCATCACTGACTCCTGCTGGGAGAGCACTTGTATGGTACCAAACGCAAAACTTCACTTTGGTAAATGACGGACATTTAATCATCACGTTTTCAGTCGCACCACCATGCACAGACACACCAATCATGCTGTTTACTTATAACGCAGTTTTTCCCATCACTGCTTATTAATAGACATAACAGATATATGCTATATTTATATAACAATATTCACAAACATTTAAATATTTTTCTCAAATTTTTTTTTTCTTCTCTCTTTGTCTATAAATATCATTTGTGTTTTAGGTCAAATCTCCAGAGGTTTTTGACATCTGGGTGTGCAAGCTGCGCAACCACCGTTTGTTCCGTCAAAATGAAATTGTCCGTTCCCCTCGTGATGCCCCGTTACGGACCTTCCCTCCATCTGCAAGTAGAGATTCAGCTCAGACCTCTACCAACACACACCAAACCAAGGTTGCTCACCATCTCCAGTCTGCTGCTTGTTGTGTGCTTGGGGTCTGGTGTGTTATTTGTGCTGGTAGTAGTAGTCTTTATTGTCATTGTTTACAAGAAAACAACAAAATTACGTTTGGAGCATATACAACAATACATTTAGTCAAAGTGCAAAAGTGCAAAATCAGCGTAACCAGGAGGTAAGTATTGTAAAGTGCATTAGAAGTGCATGTATGACAAAGTGCAATACGTTGGCAGACAGTTCAGAGTTATTGTTCATAGTGTGTGTGTGGGGGGGGGGCAGTTACAGTGCAGCAATGCAGACCGGTCCAGTGCTACTGTTTTAATATAGATGTTTAATTAATTGTCCATGGGAAGGGGGGAGGGTGACGGAGGTGCAGTATTGAGTAGCCTCACAGCCTGAGGATACAGGCTGTTTGCTAGTCTTGTTGTTCTGGCCTTGATTGACCTGTATCTTCTCCCTGAGGGCAGCAGGTGAAAGAGGCTGAATGCAGGGTGATGTTGGTCTCGCAGGATGTTGTGTACCCTCTTCAGACAGCGGGTGAAGTAGATAAAGCTGGTCTCCGGTAGCGTAGTTCCAATAATTTTACTAGCTGCTTTCACTACTCGTTCGAGTGCCTTCTGGTCCGCCTTAGTGCAGCTGGAAAACCACACTAAGAGCCCGTAGGTGAGAACACTGTTGATGGCGCAGTTGTAGAAATTCACCATTATATGCCTGGGAATGTTTGCCCTCCTCAGCTTCCTCAGGTAGTAGAGGCGTTGTTGTGCCTTACCCACTGCTGAGGTGACGTGCTTGCCCCACGACAGGTCCTCAGACAAGGTTACCCCCAGGTATCTGAAGCTGCTCACTCTCTCCTCTATTTCATTGCAGATGAGTATTGGTTGATGAGTTTGTCTTTTCTTTCGGAAGTCCACGACGATTTCTTTTGTCTTTTTGGTGTTTAACACTAGGTTGTTTCCGTGACACCATGACACCAGTTGTTGCACCTCCTTCCTGTAGGTGGTCTCATCGTTGTTCGAGATAAGTCCCAGCACGGTGGTGTCGTCGGCAAACTTGACAATGAGATTGGATGCTGAGGAGGGAATGCAGTCATGGGTGTAGAGTGTGTAGAGCAGAGGGCTCAGAACACACCCTTGAGGAGCCCCGGTGTTAATAACAAGGGTGGGTGAGATGTTTCTTCCCAGTCTGACTTCCTGAGTGCGGTTAGTGAGAAAGTCCACAGTCCAGTTGCACAGGGATGAATTCATTCCAAGTTAATGCAGTTTGGTCCGAAGTTTATATGGACGGATGGTGTTGAAAGCCGAGCTATAGTCTACAAAGAGTAGCCGTGCGTAGGTGTTTTTATGCTCCAGATGTTCCAGTAGCGTGTGCAGCACCATGGCTATAGCATCCTCCGTTGATAGGTTCTCCCTATAGGCGTACTGGTGTGGGTCCAGAGATGGCGGAAGGGCAGTTTTGATGTGTTTCAGTACCAATCTCTCAAAACATTTGGCAGGGATGGAGGTGAGTGCCACAGGTCTGTAATCATTTAGACAGGTCACATTAGGCTGTTTTGGGATTGGAATAATGGTTGCTGCTTTGAAACAGGTTGGAACCAGTGAACAGGACAGAGAAGTGTTGTATATTGAAGTGAAGACGTCCGCCAGCTCTGCAGCACAGTCCTTGAGCACTCGACCTAGTACTCCGTCTGGACCGGCAGCCTTCCTGGTGTTAATGCGGCGGAACACACATCTCACCTCATAGGTGCTCAGGGTTGGAGCAGGGTCGTTTGAGAGGAGAGGGGGCAGGACAGGGTCGGTGTTGTCTCTGTCAAAGCGGGCGTAAAAGAGGTTCAGTTCCTCAGCCAGAGTGGGACTGTCAGCTGCGGGTGTTTGTTGTTTCCCTTTGTAGCCCGTGATTGCCCTGAGTCCCTCCCACACTTGCCTTGGGTTGGTGTCGGTAAATCTGGCCTCTATCCGCCTCCTATGGTGTTGTTTGGCACTGCTGATGCCCCTCCTCAGGTTTGCCCTGGCAGCATTATATGTCTCCTGATCCCCAGAGGTGAAGGCAGCATTCCTGACTCGGAGGAGTTGTTGCACTTCTCGTGTCATCCAGGGTGGTGTATTGGAGAACACACAAACTTGTCTCCAGGTGGTAACGTTGTCCACACAGAAGCAGATGTAGTCCAGGACTGTGGTGGTGTAACTGTCCAGTGCAACACGATTGTCGGTGTGCTGCTCCTTGAACACATCCCAGTCTGTGTGGTGAAAACAATCCTGCAGCATCGGAATAGAGTCTGACGGCCATGTTCTCACCGTTTTTACTTCAATCCACGTCCTCTTGATTTTTGGTGTATATACTGGATGTAGCAGAAGGGAGAGGTGGTCTGACAGGCCCAGGTGTGGATAGACCTGAGCTTTGTATGCATCTTTAATATTTGTGTAGACTTGGTCCAGTGTTTTGTTCGCTCTAGTAGCAGTTCACATTTCGATGGAATTTGTGAAGAACAGCTTTCAAGTCTGCGTGGTTAAAATCGCCGGCTGCAACGAAAATACTGTCTGGATGTGCTGCTAGGCTGCTGTTAATGCTACTGCTAACTTGTGCTAACGCTAGCTTAGCATTGGCGTCCGGTGGAATGTAAACAGCGCAGATGTAAACACAAGAAAATTCCCGTGGAAGATAGAACGGACGGCATTTTAGCAGCAACAGTTCAGCCTCTGGACTGCACAGTTTGTTCATTACCGTGACGTCTGTACACCAGGAGTTGTTAATGTAGATGCACAGTCCTCCGCCAGTCTTTTTGCCAGAGTCTGTGGTTCTGTCGGCTCTATAAGCAGCGCGGCCTGCTAGCTCGATAGCCTCGTCGGGAACGGAAACGTCCAGCCAGGTTTCGGAGAAGATCATGCACGAACAGATGTCAAAACGAAAAAACAAAACGCTTTTTTTTTTGAAAACAAAAAACGAACGCTTGCCTCTCTTTTGCCTCCGCTCACAGCGCCTCCTCCTCCGGCCCGCTGCGGAGAGCCCCGGCGGCGTTCTGACGATCTCCGGGGGGATGATGTACGCAGTTGTTAGCTGGAAATCCGCGTAGCTCAGTTGTCTCAGCTCGTCCCCGCTGTATTGAATTAAGCCAAGAGTGTGTGAGATGCACAACAACACTAAGAATGAAAAGAAGTAGGAGCTCCGGGTCGCTGCGTCTGTGCGCGCCGCCATCATTTCTCAACACGTGGTACACAATGTCGTAGGCCAAAAACAAATAAATTGTCTGATTCAGTTAACACACAGACGGACTGAAATGATGTAATGAAACACACAAGCAAAATTACTACATGTAAGGAGCAATTGAAGCAATTTGTCTTAAAAGGGGACAATTGATGTTTAAATAAGGTCATTCTTAAGGATGCACCTAGAATATGACATCATTTTTCATTGTGTACTGTACGTATATAATTCAACGTATGGTAATTCATACTTTTGATGCATTCAGTGTGAATCTACAACTTTCATAGTCACATAGCGTTTTGCATGTAGTGTGAGTGTAACCGAGCGTGGAAGACGGGGTGTGACGAAATTTAAAAAAAATCTGAAATGTGAAAATTTCGATTGCTATCTGCTAATTGCTAAAGAGAATTGCTAAGGCTAATTGCTACACACAAAGCACATTTTCTTGCAACAAAATCAAACGACCTTTTAAACAACCGACTTTGCAGCGCTATGGCGCTTCGTAGACCGAACGATTCAAAATTATACTGTAAACCTCGAATAAACCAGAGCGACAGAATCCATTGCTTCAGTGAAAGCGCTGCTCTTCCCGTTTATCCTGAAACCTTTGCACCATAACAATGTTTTGTAATGTAATGTCTCCATCAACATTCTTATCAAAATTCCGACTTATTTGGATTCCAAGAAAATGCACAAATCTGTTTTTATCTTGTTCGTAATTTTACTAACATTTCCAAGATTACATCAGTGACACAGTCGATTGTACTCGAGTGCGCATCACGGCCTCAGTGTGAGTACACCATAGTTCTCTCTCTTTCTCACTCTCCAAGTGTCTCTGTGTGTGTGTGTGTTTCTTCAGCAAAGTAAAGCTGGTTCCTGGCACCTGCCATCGTCCTGTAATGGAGAGGACAAAGTAGCCGCCTGGTTACAGGAGTCGGAAGAGATGGACAAGTGCGCAGAAGGTATCACAATAACACAACTACAGTAGCGTTCAAAAATGTGGGATCACCTAGACAATTTGCCAGTTTATTCATGTCTAATAGCCTTTATTTCTAAGAATAAGGATAGACTGTGGAGTTTCGCATTAAAGTTCTTCATTTCTGGCCATTTTGAGCGTTTTATTGACCCCACAAATGTGATGCTCCAGATTCTCAAGTTGCTGAAAGGAAGGTCAGTTTTATAGCTTCTTTAACCAGCTTAACAGTTTCCAGGAGGGCTTACATGATCAAACAAGTGTTTTACAATCATCCATTATCCTTCTGACGCAATTAGCAAACACATTGTACCATTAAAACACTGGAGTGACAGTAAATAGAGGAAATTGGACTCTATATACGTATGTAATTATTGCGCCTAAAACCAGACATTTACAGCTAGAATAGTTATTTACCACAATAGCAATGTTTAGAGTGTATTTCTGATTAGTTTAACAATTCATTTCATTCAATTTAGCAGTGCTTTTTTTTTAAAAATAAGGACATTTCAAAGTGACCCCAGACTTTTGAACGGTATTGTACATCCCGACAAGAGATGGGGCTGGAGGAGAATGCAAACAATAAAAAATAAAAACAGCGTATTGTATATTAATCTGTATGCTACTCCACTACAATCACAAAGGATCAGAACTTTGTGTCTGTGTGTGTGTGTGTGTGTGTGTGTGTGTGTGTGTGTTTCAGAACTCGCCTACTGCCAGTCTAGTCTCTTAGAATTGAGTCAACTTCTGCAAAGTCTAGAGATCTTGCAAAGAACACAGTCAGCACCCAACTTCACCGACATGCAGGTACATCCACGCTCACAGATCGACTCTGTTAGTGTAGGTACCAAAACGGCTTGGTTGTAAAATCCGCACGGGAACTCGTGATTAGTGATGACGTCACACCACAGTTACACCAATTGGACCAACCACGTATCATGGAGATGTTCTTGGGCTCATCATATTGTTGTTTTCATTTTATGTTTTCCTTTTGAAACCTAAAGTTGTTTGCACTCCTAACTGATAATTTATTTTTATTTTACGGTGTGTCTGAGATAATTATTTGTTGTGTCTGACATTATTATTATGTGAGTACAATGTAACAAATGTGACGTGCTATTTACGTAAAACGTTTGGTAACATATTACAAAAATTATATTTATGTTGTTTCTCAAAGCTTACTGTTTAAGTAGAACATACTTGAAAAAACTATGTAAAAAGTCTTGAATTATTCAGCCTGACATTAATTTAACAATTATTAGTTGATTGTGCTTTTTAACTTGAGAAAATAAAACCCAATTTTATCAATTTTTTTGATTATTGATGATTTGAACACTAAAGACTCAATATAATAATAATAATAATAATAATAATTATTATTATTATTATTATTATTATTATTTTCTATTCAAAACTCAAGACTCAATTAAAACCGCAAACCAATTGAACCAATTCTCTTAAAATAAATGTGAGTACATTTAGCTGAAATGGTTTCTTAAATTGACCCCAAAAATTGCACTGGTTTAAATTTCCCTTTTCAAAAATGTTGAAAGACCCTAAGTGATGGCGAGACTTTTAAGTCTTTTGTGTAATGTAATAGGAAATTTCGATTTGCCCATGTTTCGCACAAAGGAAAAATTCTTGATTGGATTTTTTTAAAGCTTCGCATTTCGCCCGTACCAATGACCATCTTACACTTACCATCTGCCAACGTGATTTGTCTGGACCAATCACTAACTTACCCGTCATCGTGCCAACTTCCAGCCAATCAAATGGCGTGACGTCATCATTAGTTGCGGGACCCCGAGCCGTTTTTGCACCCAAGCCAATTTGGTATGTACACCCCTGTCACACCACCTATGGTCCTAAGTATGGAGGACCAAAACCGCCAAAATCAAACATAAATGACAAAGGAAATAAATGTACTTATGTATAAATAAATACAGAAACACCTACGTATAAGTACATACGAGTAATCCCTCGCTACCTCGCGGTTCAACTATCGCGGATTCACTGCATCGCGGAATTTTTTTCTTCATGACGTATATTCGCGGATTCATTTTTTCCCAATGTAACGCGTCGGCCCGGCAATGGGGTCGCCAAAAATAAAAAGGCAGAGGATGAGCTCACCAAAACCTTTAATGGGCTGTTTTTTTCCGTGGAGCGTTACAAAACATTTAAATAAAACAAAAGCAAACCAAAGAGATGACCAGACGGCTTCGGAGCTACGTTCTCGTCCTTTCAGTTTCTGTCTTACGTCACCCGTCAACGTCATCACGTCACTACATCTACAAGGCACATTACAGCACGAGCCCCAGCGCTTCCTCCCGATCCCCCCATTCAAACACTTTGAAAATTAATATCTCCGCGGGGACGATGCGTGCGGTGGGGAGATGTTTGTTAACATTACTTTAATAAAGAATACTACGCGGAAAAAAGTGTTTTAAAAGTCTGAATAAGTGTTAAATAAATACTTAAATGTTGTGCCTCCACTTCGCAGAAATTCACCTTTCGCGGTCGGGCTTGGAACGTATCTGCCACGATAAACGAGGGATTACTGTGTTTATGTTATTTTTTTTTTTCCATGAGCTTATGCAAACGAGAGGGCGTCTTCTTGTCGTGCCACTGCACAGTCATTAGTCAGAGGTTCTTGTTCGATTGGATGTTGGCCTTGTAGCTAGCATTAGCCATGACGCTTCGATAGATAGCAAAGAGCGTAAGGCATCATGCGGATATTTCAGATAGTTTTACACCAGAATTAGTGATGTGTCAGATTGATTTAGTTCGGGAAAACTTGTTCAGTTTATTAGATAATTGATTGCTACTTTAACTTAAATGCTTCAAATCTAAATGAGATAATTATACATTTACTTTGTACGTATGTATTACTGTATTTTTTTATTTGTACATACATAAGTACATTTATTACCTTTGTCATTTATATTTGATTTTGGCGGTTTTGGTCCTCCACGGACTTCATGTCAAAATGACAGAAACCAAAAATTTGGTTGTCTTGTACAACCTCGTTGTACAAGGATACGTTTGCATCATATTGCGTTATACTGTATTGTGAGTAAACTGCTCCAGTGAGTATATTGTGAGTAGACTGCTCCAGGTTTATGTGTTACTACACTAGATGGTTAAATGGAGAGCATAATTTCGAAATGGCTCCCAGTGGTTATAAAAATCTAAAGGCTTGATTACTAAATTAAAAATGTTTTATTATTATTTTTCAATATTTCAATTATTATAAATTCAGCATTTGTACAATTCTACCAATCTCTCTGATCTCTGACAAGCTTGTGTGTGTGTGTGTGTGTGTGTGTGTGTGCGCGCATCAGAGAGAATATTAGCCACACGCAATTGTTTAAATATCATAAAGGAAAGATGATCTTGCATTACTTCTGTCGTATTTTGGGCCGCTGCCATAATTTAATGGTAGAAACGCTTCACAGTCTCAGTTGGCGTGATGATGGCAGACGCGTGGCCACCTGCCGTTTTCGTGCAGCGGTCATGTGTGCTTAATTAACTGCATGTGGATGTTGAGTCGAGTGGCAGTCGAGTTTAAAAAAAAAACAGAAAATAAACAGGGAAAATGAGTTAGGAAACACAACGGTAAAGAAAGTCTGCTATCAACTCAGACATTTTACTACCTGGAAAATGATTTTTTTGACTTGACAGGAAGTGTGTGTGTGTGTGTGTGTGTGTGTGTGTTTATTGCGATTTCAAACAAAAAGATGACACTGAGCAAAGCATATACAGCAAACTAGTTGAGCAAACTATTATTAGCCCCTCTACAAAATAATCATTGTTTGACAAGTATTTCAAAAGTGCTTTTAAACTGAGCTTATAATTTCCTCATAATAGTCCCCGTAACAGTACAGTATCTTGTGTGTTCGTATGCCTCCTTTTTTACTACATGTGTAAAAATATCACCAAACCTGAGCAGCAGGTATCAGCTTCACCTTGTTTGATCAGACTGGATGCCTCGACAAACTGAGATGTGCCTTGTCATTTGTGCATGTCTTCACTGCTTTGTTCTGGTAGATGGCCTAGTGAGTGAATGGGTTTGACTTGACAAGTATGTCATGGACTGCTGTGTTTGCAGGTTCCTCTGAGCGTGAGCATGTCTCAGCTGCGTCTTCACTCCTCCAATCCCAACCTGTGCGCTGAGCTGAGAGATTACCAAGCCGCTGTTCCACGCCTGTCTGATGGCCTCGACTGCGCTACTGACTACATTAAACTACAGGAAGACTTCTGCCTCGTTGCACAGAAAGGTGAGAGAAGAACTCGAAAAACACAAAAAAACGTATTTACGCAAATACCGTATTTATGCAATATAACTACTATGAGGGGCTACTATAACTCGAAAACTTGAGGGGGCTTATAGTCGCCGATTTCAAATACGCGTGTAAATAGAAGCCACCATTTTTCCATATTTCAAGTCAGGAACAATCACAAATAAACGGAAACACATAGTCTTTTTGCAGCAGCGGTCCGTAGGCAAACGTGCTACAGTATAAGCTTTAATTGGCTCGTTAACATAAATAAACATTAGACAAAATAACACTGGACAAAGTAAGATTAAACTAAATACAGTACAGTATTTTCTATTACAACAAGCATAAGACTTCAAGCTACGATCGCTTAGCTTAGTGCAACCGGCTACAAGCGAGTTCAATGTGTCATCGCAGAAAGAGTCAAAACTGTCAAAAATGAAGAACACGAGCAAGAAGTAAAAAGAATCCAAGTAACAGACACAATCAAAACGCTGGAGCGCTGCACAGGGGATAATAATCCTTCCTTTTCACACGACGTCAGATAAACAGAGAGCTTGAAACAGGCCTGAGCTTGAAACTATTGCTCAGCAGCGGTGGAGTCTGACTGGAGAGCATGAATGAAGCCCTGACCACTAGAATCTAGAAATAATGCGTAGGCAGACGTGCATACAGTATAAGCTTTTTTTGAATAAAGAAACATTAGACACGCCGCAACACTTAACAAAATAACTTAATTAACAAAATAACACTGGAAGAAGTAAGATTAAACCAAATACAATCATTAATATTACAACAAACAGAAACTATAAACCACACCCGGATAGCTTAGCTTAGCGCTAACAAACGGGTCCAAAGTGTAATACAAAGAGTCAAAACAGTCGAAAATGAAGAACACAGCAAGAAGTAAAAAATCCAAGGAACAGACAAAACATAAACACAACACAAATAAAGAAAAAATAGTCTCTTTAGGAAAATATTAACGCAATTGAACCACAAATTTTTTTTTTTAGAATCGACTTTTTGTTATCTATTATTCAAGTAAATCAATATCAAAATGATACAAGTGACAAGTTAGGTTTTTTAAATTAGGACAAAATTGTATTTTTAAGAGAATAGTAACGTAATTGAACCAGAAACGTTAATAAACATAAATAAAATAAAATAAAAAATATATATTTTTTGTACTGACGTTCATGGAATGTTGCCACCTGCTGTGTTAACCCCTGACGTGCTAAAACAGACCGACCATGTTGCTGTGGTCTTAGACTAACCTCAAGTGGTGTCTGATCATCGAAGCACACTTTGCAGTTGTAGCAAAAATGGTGAAGAATAGGACTAAAGTTCAGTCGGCTGCAGCGCAAGACCTATTTAAATGTATTCTTTATGGAAATCTATGAGCGATATTTAGGTAAGAAGTGTCCCATTTGTTAGGACACGAAAGATGAATGAAAATAATAGGATAAATAATAATAATAATTTGAGTATTTGTAGGCGCTTTTCACAGTTTTAACTGTCTCAAAGCGCACGTGTAAATATGTAAGGGGAGTGTTGCTTTTTATTCACTTGATCGTATGGATTGTTGGTGTTAAGTAAATGGCTGCGGTTATGACAAGACAAAGACAACAATAATAAAATATTAAGTAACATAGTGTTGTCAAAAATATTGATATTTCAATATGTATCGATACTGAAAAATCTGAAACGATACAAAACTCTGACCCAAAAGTATTGATATTATTCGCGCTTCCGCGCTATTGTAGTCTTCGCGCATGCGCGCATGATACATATTGTCAGATGGCGAGTGCATAATAATAATAATAATAATAATGAGTATTTGTAAGGCGCTTTTCACAGTTTTAACTGTCTCAAAGCGCACATGTAAATATGTAAAGGAAATGATGCTTTTTATTCAATTAGTATAGTCTAGTATAGTATAGTATAGTTCAATTGCATAGTCTTTGCGCCCGGTGTAAATCGAAAATGCGCTAAAGAAAATGTTTTATCTGGAACTTTTTCGGCTTCGACTCGAGGCTAATGAGCGCGAGACGCTGGTGAATGCGGGAAGACGAATATCAAAGTGCTGCTACAGAACCGCGCTAATACCTCATGTACTGATAAGCAGGCTTGTTGATAGAATTTCAAGAAGTTAGTACTGTCACTGTTTAATTAATAACGCTTAAATAAAATAAATTTAATTAAAAACGTTTTGCCCCGTTAACGCAGTGAAATACAATCCGCCTCAGACGAGAAACGTCAGACCAACGCATCTCACGAGAGAAAATAATTGTACTAGAGATTAGCTCAGTGATCGAGTGAAGTACGTTTGCTCTTATATTTACAGTAGATGTCTATGTGCTGATCAATGATGATGTTTAATTAAATCCCAAATCTTAATCAGTTTACATACATAACCTCCGTTCAACTCTGGTACAATGAATGATTTAAGCAGATCCATACCACCAACTGGAGAACAATAAGGTACCAACAGGAGACTAAAACATGTCTGATAAGTAAGCTTATTAATTTTAAAGACTCGATCTAACAATAAAAACAAATACAAAAAATGTGTTCTAAATGTGTAATATTTTTTAAGCACCAGAAAGAAGATGAGGACCAACTCCTCTATGTCTAAAACTCACTCACATCGCATCACACTACCAGCTTTTTTAAAAAGCAAATAAAATATTGTACTCTTTTACTTTTACATACATTTTTGGCTTGGAAACTCATTTTGTTTTAATTTCATCTTTTACAAAGCTTAAACTTTTAAGTTTAAGTTTAATTTATTTTCTTCTGGAAAATATAAACAATGAGTTTATTATTGAGAAGTTTTATTGATTGTTGCCCTTTATTGTCTTGAGATTCATGTTCATGTTCCAGTCTTATGTATTTTTTTCTAACATTGGCCCTAATATTGTTGCAGTTTTTCCCCTGTGGTATCGAAAATGGTATCAAGTATCAATACTTTTTCAGTATCGTATCGAAGTTGCTATTTCCAGTATCGTGACAACAAATGTTATGTCTCCAACATGAAATCATGTAAACAAGCTGACACTTAATTTTTATACTTATTGCGCTCCTAAAGCTCAACTAGCAAAGCAAATTTTAAAAAGAATATCATTTCAGAGCTCAGGTTAAAAGGTCAAAAACAGGACGTGCTTATATCCACAATACATATTTTAATCTGGCACGTAATTGTAAGCAACACTTTTTCCACATTTTATGTCAGGAGCAAGCACAAATAAATGGAAATACGTCATCTTTATATAATGGTGCGCTTCTGCAAATGCACATGTATAAAATTATTTGATGATTTGTGGAATCAAATTAGTGGCCAAAACTATCAATTGTAAATGTTAAAGACACAAACCAAAATTCTTCACATTTTTGTTTGGTTGGTTATTTTAGTACAATCTTCTCATTTTTTTCAAACCTTTTTTTTCCGGTTCAGAAGTTTTTGTCTGTTTCATTTTTTTTTCGAGTTTGGACTACTGGCACTAGTTTCACGTGAGGGTTTCCCTTACTCTGATTGGCTGGTCTGACTGGTGAGAATATGATATTTGATATTTTTGCCACTATTGTTTTTTATATTTTTTTATCACTAATCAAGTTTCATACTGAATAACAAAAATAAATAAACATTGCAGTGACACTTAGCTGTGGCTAAACAACAATAGAAGAAATAAAAATAAATCGACTACAATAACACAAGGTGGTATGTCCAAGGACTCTGGATCATGTTTTGTTTGCACTTTTATTTTAGTTTGTTCACCTGTTTCTGGCCAATTTGTCAGTGTTTGTTAGCCTGTCATCTAGCCTTACCTTGTTCGAGTTTTTTCTTGAATCTTGCGTCGCTGATGATTTTTGGATCTTGTTTTTTGCTCGTGTTTTGCCCACGCTTACGGGAATTAACCCCCATTTGACTGTTAACCCTTGCGTCTCTCCCTTGGGTCCCTCACCCAGCCTTGTGATGATCTACAGCAGTATGTCTAATAATTGGGCATTGCAAGTGGAGTCATAGCACCACCTACTGGAGATATACTCTACTACATTTAGAAATAATGTAACCATTACTATTATGTATTAATTAATACCACATTGAAGTGAAATATGAATCACAAGTTAAAATATTTTGCCAGAAATTTTAGATCTCTGGAAAGTCAGAACACCAAGAAAGTAAGGAGGTGGTTATGTTTATTTTGTGCCTGAAAAATCAGGGAGGTGTTTTTGTTTGCGTAAAATACAGTAATTCATGTTTTTCCCAGTGACTAGATCACACAACTATCTAGACGAGCACAACACAGTGGGATCTCAACGTTTGTAATTAGTTTTTTTGAGTAGATCTGACGCAGTGATGCTTGTGTGTGTGTGTGTGTGTGTGTTGCAGTGCACTCTCTTCTGAAGTCAGCCTTCAACACTGTGGCCATAGAGAAGGAGAAGATTCAGCAGGTGTGGAGTGAACAGGAGCAGACCCAGGGCCCGTCCAGTCAGATCCAGACACTTCGCCACTCGCTGTCGCAGGTGATCTCGCTTGCTGAGAAAATATTCACTTGCTTTCTTTTAGAAATGTTATTTTTTACTTCATGGTTTCGCTGTAATCTTAGTATACATTTCTGGTCTTATATGTGAAATATGATGGCTAATGTAGTTTTAGAAGATACAAGTAACGAGTAAGATCAGAAGTTCAACAACTGATGAAAGTACAGTGATACCCCGACTTACAAATGTCCTAGATAACGAAAATACTGTGTAAAAATGCGTCACCACAAAAATGTCTTCCAGAGTTCTGAAATATTTTCGCCTTGCGAAACTAGCTTTTTCTTACAGTTAGCATGCTTTGAGAGGAGAGCTCAGACGTGTGTAAAATACTTGTTCAATCGCAGTTCGCGTGATTTAGCTGCTAAATAGCATCCAGTTCACCTTCTCCCTGCAAATGTAACGAGTAACGGCAGGTGTCCATTCAAATGTAGTGGAGTAAAGAGTACAGATATTCAATCACAGTTCACAGTTCATTTACTCAAGTACTTTACACCTCTGCCCAACTTGCAAACTCCACTTGTACATGTACATTCTTCATGGTGGCTTGATTTTGGTTGTTCAGGCTCTATCCCAAAATGCCGAGCTGAAGACGCGTCTGAACCGAATTCACTCCGAGTCAGTGTTGTCTGACCAGGTTGTGAGTGTCAACATCATCAGCAGCCCCGATGAGGTGCGTGTGAAGCTCATCTGAAGGCGTTCTCCGGGGAACTATCATCAACCTGCTCATTGTGAACCTCTAGGTGCCAAGTCCTCTTCACATTGGCATCCCTCTCTCACAGCAAGTGGCAAACGAGAGCAGACTGTCCATGTCAGAGTCGGTGTCCGAGTTCTTTGATGCGCAAGAAGTTCTTCTGTCTGCCAGTTCATCTGAGAACGAGGTAAAGCTGTGAGCGTGTTGGATAATGTGTGTTACGATTCAAGGTTTCAGGGGAATCACATTTAGGTGTGTTCATTTTGTCCACAAAACTCCCGCTTAGGGATGAAAACTATAACTACATTTATTGACACTTTTGTCAACGATAAAAACTGAACAATTGCCTTTCGTGACGAAGTCCACAATCCGAGCTTGTGCAATCACAATCACAGTGTTTCAGTGAGCTGGTGAGGTAGTTATAGAGGCGAAGAGTCTACAATAACGTCTTCTCCAGCAGGAAAAACGGTCAGATATATGGATTTGATTTACATACAACGCCACCATAGAAAAATCTGTACGCCGCGTGTGAAGCAAAAATCAGAGGCAGAATTACAACACACCTGAAGCGCCATCTGCTGATGAAACTTCTTTTTTTACCATTTGCTACTTATGCAACGTGATGCAATTATAATTAACTGAATTTTACTGTTTTTGTTTTTCTCTTTGTTGTGGTTTAATTTATGTGAAAAAAATTATTTGGATTGAAAGAACAGTTTATAAAATTAAGTTCAAGAAAAAAAATGTGTTTCCAAATAATATATACATTTCCAAAATAAAATTTGTATATATTTTATATGTTCATGATTGACTAGGTATTCAGTTTTCCTAAACATAGTGACGTTAGTAAACATTTAGAACATATAGCACTTATATTTTTGTTGACTAAATCTATACTGTAATTTAGTCGACTAAAATGCTGTGTTACAGGTACCCTTGGTGGAAAAAATGTTCACGCATGCCGGCATTTTACCAGTAATTTCTGTTTAAATCTGTATGCGTGAAAGGGGTTAATGTGTTTGTTGACCTCAACACAAACCAGTAAAGATTTAGAATCAGTCCTCTTGTCCAAGAAATGTTCAGTTTTTCAGTG
This sequence comes from Paedocypris micromegethes, assembly GCA_028031935.1. Lineage (NCBI taxonomy): Eukaryota > Metazoa > Chordata > Actinopteri > Cypriniformes > Paedocypris > Paedocypris micromegethes. The sequence goes on along the minus strand of QKNR01015919.1, from coordinate 33,773 downwards.
TCTTCATAGCTTGTCTCCATAGATAAGAATCTCCTCTTAGGAAATGTTTAGATTTGTTGGCCTAAATGTAATGTGTTTTTTTTTATCAACCCTACCCACATTGCACACAGACTGAATTAGACTCAGTGTTTGACTCTGATGTTGTCAGCATCATTAGAAGCTGATGATTTAGAAGCATTTCTAAATGGAGGATGACAACATCTGCTCTTTTTCCAGGCTTCAGATGACGAATCTTACGTCAGTGATGTGAGTGATAACATCTCAGAGGACAATGCCAGCGTCACAGATCATATTTCCAGACAGAGTAAGATTTTGAATCACTTGCTTTGTTTCGGCTCGTAAAGAAAGCAACAGAACACGCGTCTATAAAGAAGCGGCGTCAAACTCAAATTCTTAGCGGGACAAACTTTTAAGTAGTGGGCCAACGTATATATTTTTTGAAAAAATTAAATAAAAGGAAATACAAAGAAATCTGATTGGTGTCAAAAATATCAAACATATACGTATTTGCTTCACATTTTCATTTGTTTTTTTTTATTTTTCGCTTGCAATCTTCACATTTTTGATTGAAACATTTTTTCGCTTCAGATTTTTTCATTTGTTTAATTTTTTTTAATGAACTTCTGGCACAATCTTCATGGAAGTGGGAGAAGTTCAGCGAGCATACACCGTGTCATTCACCTCGTTTTTAATATCAGTACACAATAAACTGTGATTAAAGGGTTGTTTTTGCACAAAATTGCTAAATTATTGTGGTGGCAGACTTCTTCAGAATATTACTAGACTTTTTTTTTGTTTATTCACATCAAAAAACAATCATCGAATTATGAAACTGTCTGTGCAGAGATCGCTATAGGCGGCTTACAAAGATAAGGTATCATTATTGTTGTTGTTGTTATTGTTGCTATTATTATTAATATATTGACAATACATGATAAAATGTTCCGTTTGTTTCAAAAACTCTTGTAATTCATGCTAACTAGAATTTAACGTGAAACCCTGTATTCGTGCACACTAAATAATGAGAGCAGGCAGCGAGAACGCAGTCGTTGGCTTTCTAGTGTAGTGATGGATGATGTCATATTGATCCAGAACAAGTAGATAAATTCTCCGAGTCCGACGATGAAGGTTTTTTTATTCTGAATGCGTTCACTAAACTCCTCTCAAACTTCCTGGTTAAGCAACTGCCAATCACATTCTCATCAGCCAATTAGAGTAAGGGAAGCTAGTGCCAGAAGTCCAAACGAAAAAAGAATGAAACGTGAAAAATTTGAAGCAAAAAGAAAAGCAATAAAAAAATCAAATATAAATGTGAAGCAAAAAAGAAAAACCACAAAATGCACAAGATGATGAGCAAGCATAAAGTTCATTCATTTATTCATTTATTCATTCATGCTGTAATTCATGCACAGTGTGCTACTCACTGATCTGCTCCACAGAACTAGAATACAAGACCAGATGCCGGTATCCGTCTTAGTCACATGAATGTTCCACCGGGGCAGAAAGCTCCTGTTTTTAGCCTTTTTGTCGGCCTTTTACGAGGGGCAGAACAGTGTCAGTATTAGCATACGGTGCTAGAAGAGGGAGTTGCTGTCGTTCTGCTCTTATTGACGCTTCAAACTAGGGATGCACCGATACCACTTTTGTGGAAAATGAGTACGAGTACTTGCATTTCAGTGCTCCCTAATACAAAGTACTTAATAAAATGAAATATTTAAAACGAAAAGCATGTTGTATGCAACATAATACAGAATAAATAATTAGATAAATAAACAGTTACTGTGCAACTGAAGTATTTGTTTTTCAAGTATAAACTCTGCCTCTTTGGATGGCACAAAGGGCATTAATAATAAATAGTTGCTTTTATTTAGTGCACAATATTTGAATAAACTAATAAAGTAAGGAAAAGTGAGTGAGATAACTTTACTTCTAGTAACAAAGCTAGCGAACTCTTTGTACTCGTTTAAAAATTGACATGATTAAACATATTTAATTAATCGCATGAGTTAACGCGTTAACTTTGACAGCCCTGTTTTTAGTATTCTTTTTTTTTTAAACACAGTACGTCGTTTGGCGCGGCAGACAGTTTTGCCTCTTTTCTCCCCGTGTACTCTGAGAAGAGACCTGTAGGCGGGGCTGGGGGCGGGCTAATGTGATTAACACCTTACACGCCGCTCAAACAGAGACATTTCCGGTATCGGCAGACTTTTTCCAAGTACCAGTACTTTAGAAAATGTGTCAAAGGATTGGTATTGGTGCATCCCTACTTTTAACCACCAACAGAGCATTGTAAGATTTGTGATATTAGCAGTATATGCACTGTGTAATACCATTAATAGGAAGTAAAATAAAAATTAAACAGCATCTCTAATAGCATTTTGGTAAGGTTTTGCAGGCCACAGTTTGTGACATTATCAGTACAAGCACTGTATAATAAATGCACTGCTGTTTGAAATTCCGGACATGGGTTTGATTCCCAGAGAAAATAAAAATGTGTTGAATTGTAAAAACTGAAATGAAATGTAAGTCGCTTTGGATACATTGGACAGTTTTCTTTTTAACTGACTCTTTTGTTTTTTTTTAAAGACTCTTCTTTTAAGACTCGTCTCGGGCTAAGAAAAGCGCTGTAAAAATAAACTCAAACTTGAACTTGAATCTGATAAAAGCGCCTACTAAATGACTGTAAAGTCAATCATGTTCGTAGTGTCTATTTTTTTTAAATTGCTAGAAAGATTAATTTATCTCTCTAGTAAGCTTTTATACTCATTTCAAGCTGTGTTTGTTTTCTTAACTTTTTTTCTCTTTGCTTTCCCCTTAGTACCGAACGGCGACCTCTCCAGCGGAGCCTTTCGGAACGGCAGACGCACATGTCTCCCTGCTCCGGCACCGGACACTTCCAACCTCAACCTGTGGAACATCCTGAAGAACAACATCGGCAAAGATCTGTCAAAGGTGTCGATGCCGGTAGAGCTGAACGAGCCTCTCAACACGCTGCAGCACATGTGTGAGGAGCTGGAGTACACGGAGCTGCTGGATAAAGCTGCGCAAACCCACGACCCCTATGAGCGCATGGTACGCACAAACTCTCACAATACACATCGATGACTGCTTTCCATATTGTAATGATTGTGAGAATAAATGTTTTTTAGGGTGCTTTCACACCTAGCTTGTTTAACCCTGTCAAACGCACTCGGTGATCTCAGACCCCCTTAAACGGTCCCGAATGCGAACCGTGCCTGAGTGCGGTCCGTTTGCGGGGCCGTTTGTGGTTCTTTTCGCTGCGCGCGCGGCACCCGAAGATTTCAGTACCCGCAAATCTGTCACGTCACCGTAATATTTTTAGGGGGAAAATTTTGGATTCAGATTATTGCCAGAAAACGAACAAAAAATACAAAAACAAAAAAAAACGTGAAAATCGCAAACAAAAAATAAAAAAACAAACGTAATTGCAAGCAAAAAATTAAAAAACAAACGTAAATGTGAAGAATTCCGATTGATGATTGCATGAGACGACAGATCTTCTCAACCCATAAAAACCGTTTCAATAAAATAAAAAGGCTTTTATAAATAATTATTTTTTATTCCCAACAAGTTAAAGTTTTTCTTTTGATCTCACAAAAATTTTTGAAAATTGGTATCAATGAAGCCACAATAAGCAACGTACAACAAAGGGGCAAAAAACATAGCAGGAGAGAGATTCTGGAATGAACAGATTCATGTGTGAATAAGAGAGTGACTGGGATCTCTTCACTGCTGAACAGGACAGAAAACAGAACTGAGTTCTCTTCCAACTGAGTCCACTAGGTTGTGAACAGCAAAAGGACTGGAATCACTTTCCGCTGGTTCTCTTTCTGGTTCAATTTAAACGAACTGGGTTCAGTTCGCCTAAAACGAGCTATATGTGAAAACACCCTTAGATTATAATAAGGCACACCGGATTATATGGAAAGGAAAGGGTGTGATTAATAGGGTAAAGTGGAATGGAGTGCAAAGGCATTTTTTTTTCTACGAGCCCCACAGAAAACAAAAGAATATAGATAGACTAGACTTTACAGAAGATCTTTTTGCAATTGGTTCTGCTTGGACAAATTATTCTGCTAACAAATCTGAATGGTTAATAATTGATGTTGATGAGAGGCTTTTCCCCCTGAATCAAAATATTACTTTTATGATATTTTCGTCTTTCACTATTTAACCCTCCTATGTTTGGGTCAAACTGACCTGTTTTATCACCCGTTTATAAGTATTTTTTCACTTTGAAATGTCTCCTGCTTGGCTTATTTGGTGTAATTATCATATAAACAATATAAAGATTCAGTTCACATGTTTGCAACACCACGCTACATACAGTTACAAAGATACCGTTCGGGTCAAATTGACCCATGTTAAAAATTTAAAAAGTTTCAGTTGACATATTTGTAATATGTATAATGTATCATCTTTGCAACAATGAGACATAATACACCACTGTCTCAGACTCTCTCTCTCTCTCTCTCTCTCTCTCTCTCTCTCTCTCTCTCTCTCTCTCTCTCTCACACACACACACACACACACACACACACACACACACACTGTTCTGGGGAACGTTTTGGTTTTTGACATTTTTATGCATAATAAAAGGCCAAATTGGGTCAAACTGACCTTCCTCTGAATAGAGCTGCAACGAGTAGTCGACGCCGTCGACGTAATCGATTACGTAAATACGTCGACGCAAAAATCGCGCGTCGAGTAGTCGCTTTTTGCGTTCATTTTTTTTCAAACATGGCGGCGCGGGAAACTAACGGAGCAGACGATGGCAAATAAGTGGTCAAAAGTGTGGGAAACATAAATGGATGATCGAGGTCTCTGTCGTTAGGACACATTTTGGCTTCAGGGAGGATGACATAGAACAAAATAAACTTTAAATGACGACACGAAGGCATTGCTAATCGAACACAGAAAGCGTAGTAACCGTCGCCTAACTGAACACCGGCGAGGCGCGAGCGCAACTGTAAGTGTCTGTTTAATGTTTCTCCGAAGAGCTGCTGTTTTAGTTAGTGAAAGTTAGGGAAAGACGCGCTCGAGGTTAGATTTGGTCGCGCGCGCGTCGCTCTCGCTGTCTCCCTCGCTCTCTCTTCCCTGCGCTCTGTCTCTCTCTCTCAGTCTCTCTTCCCTGCGCTCTGTCTCTCTCTCGCTCTCCCTCCCTACAGTGTTTAACGGAGTTCGATTTTCATTACTGCAAATCTGTTGTTTACATTGATACGTTGCATATGCAGGAAATACACAGGATACACTATTCATATCTTATTATAAATAATAATAGTTGTTTTAATTAGAAGATAACTGCTAATTTTTCATGTCAATACGAAATTTACACACTGTGCTTTAATTTCAGTTGTTGATGTTAACTAAATAATCATATAGAAGATCTGCGTTTAGTTAAATTATTTTAAAACTTGATTTGAAAAAAAAAAAAGCGTCACCTCTGAGCAGATAGACACGTGTGATTACATTTTTTTAGGATTGATATTTTATGTTGCACTTTAATATTTACAGTCGAGTCATCTCACTGAATTCATTTTGCACTTGTGTTAAGAACTCATACGGCCTCGTTAATTTTGATTTGCACTTTGTGTAATTTTGATGTCTTTATTTTGGCCTAAATGTAATGTTTTAAGGGATATTGAAATGTACTATGCGGTTTTGTACAAGATAAGCTTCAGTTAAGTCACTTTGTTGTTGGCTGAATTTAAATGCACTTTACAGGGGGGCGGGGTTATCTTTAACCAGTTTAGGTGTGTGTTTGTGCCCCCTTGTTTCATATGGCCTTTGTGTTTAAAAAAAATTAAAAAAAGTTAAAAAGTGTTAATTAAAAACTAAATAGCATGTTTATTTAAATTTTTATGGACAAATAATCGTTTGGGCAAAATATAATCGTTAGAATAATCGGAAAATTAGTTGATAGATTAGTCGACTAATCGAAAAAATAATCGATAGATTAATCGATAAGAAAATAATCGTTAGTTGCAGCTCTACCTCTGAACATTCCTCTGAAACGAACATAATAAGTGAATTAACCTGCTCAATTAACACAGATGCGTCCAGTTATTATAGTCAGCGTTATGCAGCTTTGCACTGACGTTGACAGGCTGCTTGGTTTTTTTGCAGGCAATTGTTGCAGCGTTTGCAGTTTCAGGATATGCATCGACCTATTACAGAGCAGGCAGCAAACCTTTTAACCCTTTACTTGGAGAATCGTATGAATGCATCCGTGAAGACAAAGGATTCTGCTTCTTTTCTGAGCAGGTAAGACACTTGGTACTCATTTTTTCAACACCTCCGTCATTGGTGGCCTTGTGGTTCCCAACCAGTGTGCCGCGAGATCTTTTGAGGGTGCCACCAAAATTTCGGGGAAAAATTTTTTTTTTTTTTTATTAAGACAGAATCAGTGTAAACAGTATTCTCATGTCATCTAGGACTAGATATAAGGTGTTGTTGCATGCAAACTCTCAAAATGAAACAAATAAATAAATAATAATAATAAAGCTACGGAGATTTTAAATATCTAGTTCCTTATAAGGGTGCCGGGAACTTTTGAAAGGCTTTCCAAGGGTGCCTCAAACAAGAAAAGGTTGGAAGCCACTGAATTAGAGGGTGGTGCTGTTTTGTTTGACTATCTGGTCATAATTTTGAAAAGATAAATGTTATTGATGAAAAGAGATTACACATCTGTGTATTTGACCAAAGTGAAAACAAGACTTGAGGATGATTACTGGTGATTAATTGCACTGAAAACCAAAAGACTTGTTAAACCAAACTTGCAAACATTGCTGTTGTAACGTCCTCATCATGTTCATGTGGAGTTGCTGAGTACGTTTTCTGCTAGTAATGTCAAAGATTTGGCTCATGGTGCTTTGTAGTTCTTTGCTTCACAAGAATCTTCAGATCTTCAGATTAGCATGGTAACATTTTTTACCATTACCAACATTTTATAATTTATGCAAAAGGCTTGGAGCAGCTTAGGGCTCCATACGATTCATACGAAAATTATGCCGGCTCTCAACAAATATATATATATATATATATATATATATATATATATATATATATATATATATATATACAGATATACTGTATATGTCTATGTTAATTAAACTGCTTATAATCAATACTTGACTGTCAAATCAAATTATTTCAGAACAATCTAGAAACTGACTAATGTATTGTTATGTAACATCAAATTGCAATTGCAATTTTATCTAACTTATGACATAAAAGCAGGGCAACTTTCAAAAATAAGCAAGTATAAAAGTGTTTTACATTAAAACAGTGGTTCTCAAACTTTTTGGGTCGCGCCCCACTTTAAACCTATAGGAAAATCTCACCCCCCCCAACACCCCCCACCCACACACAGAAAAACAATTCACCTCGGACTACCAAAAAATTTCTCTACAACACATATAAACTAATTAATTGTTTTTTAAAAAATCTGATCAACATGCAGTAAATAAAAACACCTGCATCACTTGAAAAGTGTCTTGATGCAACTTCCTAATTTTCTGGGTGTCATTCTGTCCGCTGCCAGGGTTTTAAGGCTCAGGACACACATTGGTTTTTCTTCATCAGTGAAGGCCAGAGCAAGATTTGCTTCGTCATATTTTCCGTATTTGACTTTTTAATGGCCTGCCTGAGTCTGTCCGACTTCAGTGGCTTTTCTCTTAAATTTTAGGCTGCTTTCACACCTGTTCAGTTGGTCCGGACCAAGGGCAATAAATTATCCATTGTTGCATTTTTCTAGCATTTTGGTCAACACTCGTTGCTCTCTTCCAAAATAAATAACAACCATATATTAAAATATGGTCCAAAATATAAAATTATTATATTATGTTATAAATGTTATATGTTATAAAAAATTAACAATTTTTTTAGATGACTCGGGAGTCGGGATGAACGAGTCTCCTCAGTGAACGATTCGTTTGTGATGTGACTGTAAGAATCATTCGCAATTTGTTCAAATAGACAGTAAAAAATTTTCAGTAAAAAAATGATTGAATTACTCGAAATTAATCATTCACTTTCTCGCATCCTGTCGCGTCAGTTAAAAGAATCGAACTTCCCTAATCCCCAACTCTACCTGCTTTGGCTGTTTTCTGTTTTCTTTTTTTTTTCCTCCTGATGGTCCGCGCCCCCCCCTGCAGTGCCTGTGCAATTTGAGAATCACTGCTTTAAAAAGAAAAATAGAATAAGAAAAAGCGAAAAAACCTACCTCCTTTTACATCTTGACTCAAAAGTTTTAAGTTTTGACAGGTAAAAAATCTGAACATATCCCATGGTCACTTGTTTACGCCAAGTGGAGATGTTCACTCTGGCAAACTCCAGTCCATATTAGTGGTTAGAAAAAAATCTCGCTTAACATTCTTTTCGCTACAACATTTGGCATGTTGGTTTAGTTAAATAACTTTGAAAAAAGAGATAATATTTTCTCATGACGCTCTTTCTACATTTTCCTTTAAAGAGTCATTCGTAAGTGGAGGTACTACTGTACTGTGCTAATAGGCTTTATGTTTTTTATATGCCTGTCAAATTCAGTTATATTTCTCTGTTTTTTTTTTTTAAGGTGAGCCACCATCCTCCCGTTTCTGCTTGTCACTGTGAGTCTCAGAACTTCACCTTCTGGCAGGGTAAGATGGAGAACAATCTTACTCTAGACACGTTCCTGTCGTACTTATTGAAGCCTATATGTTGTGCTTCAGATGTCAGATGGAAAAACAAGTTTTGGGGAAAGTCAATGGAGATTCTTCCCATTGGGACCATCAATCTCGTTATTCCCAGGTATAATCATTCTCTTTCTTTTCACGATGCACAGGTTTTATGTTTTTTCTTGTTATTTTTGTCTTTATATCAGCCAGAAGAGTCTTGTTTTCTAAAGAATATTCTCTCCCTCCTGTGATGGAATGGTGTTAATTTTGATTTGGCAGTTATGGGGATCACTATGAGTGGAACAAAGTGACAACATGCGTCCACAACATCCTCAGTGGGAGAAGATGGATAGAACATTACGGCGAAATCACCATTAGAAACATCCGCAACACCAGTTGCATCTGCAAACTCTCTTTCATCAAGGTCTCAACACTTTTACTCTCTGAAAACTCTTTTACTGTCACTGACACGACAAGATTTAGTACCAGTGAAACAAATTCACAAATCCATGTCAGTGCACACATTGTTCCAAATTACTTTACATTTTTCGTTACATTGCGTAAATTTTTCATTTGGAATTTAGTAGATGTTTTGATCAAGCAAAGTGGCTCAAGCAAATCAACCAAACAATCTTCAGCGTTGCTAAAACAGTTGACTCCGATTAATTTGGCCACATCGAGACACCAATAAAACGATTATGCCTCAGTCCCCACCAGTGTTCATTTTGTTTACGAAACATTGTCGCCATTGTCTTGGTCAACGGCACTTTTTCTCTATATTTTTTTAGAGAACTTTATAAAAACCTCCGCTTAATTTTATATGTTCATATAATGTCTATTAATGAACATAAGTTGCAATGTATATGTGTGACATAGACATTGCAACATTAGTAAAACGTTTAGAATTTATAGCACCTATATTTTTGTTGACAAAAATCTATACAGTAATTTCATCGACTAAAATGTTGTGGTATTTAGTCAACTAAAATTAGACTAAAACTAAAAAAAATAGGACGACTAAATTGGTACTCAAACAAAACTGAGTTTTAGTCAAAAGACTATGACTAAAACTACATTAAAAATCGTTGTCAAAATGAACACTGCTCCCACATCAGTCCACTTTCATTGTTAGTTGAAATGAGATGAGAAGTAACCTAAATATTAGTGATGCACCGAAATGAAAATTCTTGGCCGAAACCAAAAACCGAAAATGAGGAAATCCTGGCCAAAAACCGAAAGAAATTATGGCAATTGTTAGTAGTACCATTGCATTTATTGCTATGATGGTGTACTAACTTTACTAAAATCAAGGCATTGCAAAGACATAGTACATTAACAGTAAAGTTTCAAAGAATAAATGAAACAAAAATTGTTATAAATTATGCAAATATTCATTAAGCATATTGCAACAATCAAAAGTATCAAAAGTAAAAATAAATGTTCTTCGCACGTATTGTTGTGTAAAATCAAATTGTGCATATTTACAATGTTATCTAACTTATATTTAAAAGTAGCACTGCTTATATTTCACAAGCAAGTACAGTACCGGTATATAAATGTTCAAACAAAGTGCTTAACTTTCAAAACTTCACTTCTTGTATTCCAGTAAACTAACTGCAATCGCTATTAATTCCATTGCAACTTCGAATAATCTGACGATGTCCTGAGAACCGGGTTTAGGGTCAGTTAGTTACGTACATTTGAATTCACGCAGCGGCAGCGGCAGTTACGTACATTTGAATTCACGCAGCGGCAGTTACGTACATTCAAGTTCCGACAGCGCCCGCAGTTACGTACATTCAAGTTATGTAGCCCGGCAGTTACAGTTAAGGTGGACCGCTGGATTTGAATTCAAATCTGATCCGGACCGCGGTCCGCCATTATTCTTGCGTCATCCACTTTCGGCCGTGTTGTTTCGGTGATAAAGCAGCCGCTTCAACCCCCTTTAACCGGCAATTAAGTTGTTAATTACAATTAAAGAGTCGACTGTTTTATGTTCTACTGATGGAGCAATGGAAGTGCTTCAAATCTGCTGTGTGTCCAGGGAAACTACTGGAGCTCTAATGTGAATGAGGTGCAGGGGTCCGTCATGGACCAGGAGGGTAAAGTCCTTCACAGACTCTTTGGAAAGTGGCAGGAGGGTATTTACTGTGGTGTCCCACCTTCAGCCAAGTGCATCTGGAGACCAGGTGCAAAACATTTACTCATTTACCTTATGACACCCGAACGAGAGGAGGTGTCTGAGGGTGTGTTGTTTGTGCGCAGGTTCCATGCCGACAAATCATGAGCTGTACTACGGATTCAGCAGATTTGCTGTAGAGCTGAACGAGCTTCTCCCAGAATTCAAAGATCTTCTACCACCAACAGATGCACGTTTCAGACCGGACCAGAGGTGTGTGCGTTATATTTTCAGTGAATGTGACGGTCTAGTGTGTGACAATGTGATGGTTGGGGGAAAAACCCAACATTTTTATTTTTCAAACTTTTTCTTTTAAAGTTCATCAGAACAATTTTTTGTCTCCAACAATATTTTCTCTAATATCGTGGGATTTCTCATATCTAGATGGATGCCTGTGTGTGTGTGCCTGTCTCAATAGTTGATTAAATCTGCCCAGGGTTTCAAAACTTGTACTGATGCTTGATGAAGTTTAAACTCAATAGCACTGAAAGGTTCCTTACGCCTCACATTTTAATATAGCTCTACAGTGGCATCTATTGGCAATTATGAACGTCAAACGTTCCTTCCGATTGGTCTGGGAAATAATTGTATATGCTTATTTTAATTCTTGAAGCACAGAAGAAACGTCTTGGTTTCTTGGTTAGAGATCGAGAGGTTCAGTCAAAATCTGACAGTATGGGAGAATGGAGTAATCTGGTTTGCAAGCTTCAGCTCTAACAACGAGCCACTGTTTGTGAAACAAACATGAAACAATCATATCATGAAACAAATTAGACACAGGTCATCAGGATAATGAAATAATGAATTATTAACTTAAAACATGACACAGTTACAGAGTCAGTATGTGGTTAACCTCGGATTTCAGTTCCGCGAGAGGAGATCAGGTTCGGTAACCATAGTCGCTAAACGTGAACCGGGTTGCTCGGTTGAGTTCAGTTCTTCGTACTGTAGGATCGCTTCTGAACACGGCCTGTCCTTTTGACGACGATCCTGTGGAGGAGGTGACGCAGATTATTCGGCGTTTCTCCTCTGTGACAGGGTTATAAAGCCACTTCCCGACATTTCATCATGTTGGGAAGATTTTTAACGTCATATTAAAACGTTTTATAAGCGTTAAATTAAAACGCATGAAGACACGGTTTTTGTGAACTATCTCTTCGGTTAATTTTTGTTATACCTTTTGTTGTGTTCTTGTTGTAGTAGTAGTTTTATCAATGATTTTTGGTTTGGAATGCTTTGGTCTTGTGCTTTACGGACTTTGTGAATTTTGTTTTGTATCTGTAAAAAGTTATATAAAAGAATTGTTCTTTTGGAACGAACTTTTTGTAGTATTAAATATAAATATAAATATAAATTACAGTTTTTTTCAGTCGCTAACAAGCGCTTGCCCATACTTCAGATACTTTTTCTAAACTCAGTGTCCCAAATACAAAACACAAGTGGCCAAATGGAAAATTTTCTTCTCAAAAGAACATTTTGTTAAATATACACTAACTCTTCATTTAAAAACAGAAAACATCTTTCTCTGCACACACACTTTTAGCAAAACACTGGAAATCTGACTCAAAATGAAATAATTCTGTCAAAGAATAACACTTGTTTTCAGTTCACAAGGAACATGCAGTCAGTCAAAGTACACCAGGTTTCAAAATACTGGCTAGTATTGACATTACAAAAACTCCATAGACTTTCAGGTTTCGGCTTTTACATGTATGTAATGAAGATTAAAACAACAAACAAACAAAAAACAAACAAACAAAATTGAAAAAAATCAATAAATGACTGTACGTAATCTCTGCGATCTTCAGGGTTAGGCCACATGTTTTCATCAACATCACATCTGATGTTGTCCATGGCGATGCACCTGGGAAAAACCGCCAGGTGTGTCGGACCCTTGGCAATCATCCACTGTGATGTCCCTGCAGCCAGCATCCATAGCTTCAAGGAGGGTCATGTGGTTGATGGTCATAAACCTTCCACCTCCATGCAGAAAAGAACTCCTCTATGGGCTTGAGGGCGAGTAGGGTGGAAGGAAGAGACTTACCAGTCTCTGGTAGACTTCGAACCATTCTGTTATTGCTTGCGAATGATAGAAAGCCACATTGTCCCAAGTAATTACAAAGGTCCTCATGTTTTCACCCTCCTGATCCTGCTCTGGAACCAGGCGCTGGTGGAGATCATTGAGGAAGGCAAGCAAGCGCTCTGTGTTATAGGGTCCATCCTCACATCTCTGAAAGAGTAATCCTGCATTTCCAATAGCTCCACAAATGATAATGTTTGTCCCTCTCTGTCCTGGCACATCAACTGTGGCCCTTTTTCTAATGACATTTCGTCCACATAGACGCCTTTTGGCCAGATAGAATCCTGACTCATTCATGTGTATGAATTCAGTAGGGGCCTGGTTGGCCTCCAATCTGAACTCTCTGAGTCAAAATGTATGTACAAAAATTTATGTACATTATTTACGCCATTGTAGTGGTTTGACTGTACATAATTCACCCTTTGATCTGTCTGTTCCCTATGTTACTTTGCCAAAGGCATTTATGTTGTTCTCCCATCTAGGATTGGGAGTTAAGTTGTCACGTGACGGTGACATATATTGCGTGTGCCGGAAGTTCTTAGTTGAGTTGGGAGTTGTGAATAAACGACATACGCGTTCGTGCGTTAAACCCGGATATCGTTTTTATCTGTCTTTCACACCTTCCACACTATACTGTATACTATACTGTCACCTATTGCTGTGTAGGTTACCTACTTGCAAAGTGTAAAGCCTATAATAACTGGACATGACCCCTTGACTCTCTCACTGTTCCTCTCAAAGGGACCAGTATAGAGCTGCTTCATCCGCACTCTGTGTTTGGACAGTGTCCGTGTAATGGTTGTGAGGCTGATGCTATCGATATTGTAAAATAGCTCATGGTCAACCACAATTCTGGTTTTGAATTTCATGTAGTTTTATTGCATTATTTGCAACAACCATTTCTACAATAGCTAGCTCTTGATCATTACTGAGGAGTTTTACTCTTCATAGAAAGACAAGAGTTTTACTCTTCTTTATAGAAAGACAAAAATTGGGCGGCACTCTTTTACCAGCCTCTCTTAGTGAAAGACTGTGGTTGATGACAAGGTCAATGATAGTGGCACAAATTTCATCTCTGACTACTGTTCTGGCAGCCTTTACAATGCCACCACCACACATTCTTACACCTCTACCTTTCCCTCTTCTTAGCTCCCGCTCCTCTAACTCTCCTGCTCCTCTCACCTCCTCTCGGCCTGCTCTTTTCCCTTGCTCCTTCTCTTTCTTGTCCAGACATTAGTTTTGTCTTTTCTGTTTATGTTTCCAAAAACATCTACCCTGAAAGTCTTCCTTTACAACCCCCAATAAGTCTAAGCCAGACTGGAATCAGCTGTCCCAATTTAGCTGGCCCAATTTACACAACGTAAATCAAATGTCAACATAAGCCATTATTCAATTGTTTGTTTATTATCAGCTGAGATGCATTTTTTTTAATTTATATTGTTTTTAAACTCATATGATTGCAGAAGCAGAGGTTTTTTTATACTGTATTTAAGTTTTAGAAAGTTGTTGTTGCTATTGTGGGATGTTGTGTGTTAACATTCGCAAATACTACAAAAACAATCCATCATTTTGTTAGAAGGTATAGAATGTCTGTTAAGAAAATGTAAGCATTGTGGAAATGTGTTCACTAACTGCATTTTGGGTGAAAACGACATGAAATGTGTGAAAGGTATGGCCACAAAACGCCAATGCTGTGCTAACTGTGTTTAGAGTTTTGAAAATGTGAAAACTGTTTGGACAAATGCTTGTTAGCGACTGAAAAAAACTGTAAAAGTGTGTAATAAAAATACTAAATCCCACAGAAAACCTTAGCTGTGATTAAAAATTCACGGTTTTACTCTGTCAGTTATTTTTGGCCAAGCCATATTATTTTCATTTAGAGAATCCTTCATAGGCTCAATTCCGCCACTTAAAAAATAACCATTTTATAAAAGCTTGTTAGTCAGAATTAAAACAAGGCCTTATGAGAAAACATTTCGAAATATCTTTTCCAAGCTGTATTGCTTTTTAAAATACAGCAAACGTTTGAAATGCTTCATATTCCAGCATTAAAACCTCTAACACCGACTCCATTTAATACGTACAGCATCATGGCCTTTTTTTACCGTATTATTTCAATCTTGTGGAATCTTGCTGTTTTCAATCTCGTGACTCGTGAATTCGTCGATCCATTGAAGATGTCTTTCTAAATGCACACGCGTGAACTCCACATGGTAAGTGGCAGAGCTCAAGGTCGCCAGTTCCATGCTGAAATCCCGGATCGCGGCTCCTAGGAACCTACGGAACAGTCCGTGCTTTGAAGGGTTGAACAAGTCACCATGTCCCAAAAAAGGGGATTTACGCCTTGTAGTCTTGCACTGCGGCGTAGCCTCTTCAACCCAAACGCGGGAGATGTCGGTCCTTTCTATCCTCAAAGAGAAATCTTGTTAAACATTTCCAAAATAATATTTAAAAATAAAAGAGAATTTCCACAATTTTTTTATCTCATTGGTTAGTATTTCCAGAATTTGGGTCATTTCAGAATGACTTTTTTCCCCAAGTTAGTGATGTGTTCATATATGTCTTTGGTAGATACTTGGAGGTGGGAAATGTGAAGATGGCAGGTGTTGAGAAGCAAAGGATTGAAGAACAGCAGAGGACCAGGAGGAAGTGGATGGAGGAAAACAACATCAAACACCAGCCACGCTTTTTTAAGTCAGTGTTCTGTTTCCATCAGACCTTTTATTAACTTTATTAACCTTTTATTAACAGAGTAGAATCATTTAGGAAAATCAAAAGATTTTAGATTTTTAGGTGAATTGTGCTGGCTAATGTGCGGGTATATAAATAAGTTAGTCTTGTTCCCAAATGCGCTGTTTTTCTCACAACCTGTTTCCAACCTACCAATCTGGCAATAAGAGAGACAGAGAGAGAGAGTCATTACCGTCCCTGTATCAGTATATACATTTATAAATACATGCCAAAGAGCAAACAAACTGTTATGTAACTTATGTTTTATTTTTATGTCTAAAAAAATGTCTGATTTACAAAGGCTTGGAACCGATTAGGGCATTTACATGCAAAATGCGTCTCAACTTACGATATTTTCACCCCTCTGCGCAAATTATTTTGTTTGTCGGGGGACGACTGTATTAAATATTTATAAGTTTATTAAATAATTATGAGGAATTAAATAATTATTAAAGACTTAATTATTAAGAGAAAACGATTATTCGTATTTTTGCCGGTTTCAATTGATCAATTCTTCCAATCTTATATTTCCTGATAAAAAAAGTCTAATGAATAATAAAGTGCTTTACTTCACTTTCACTTGTGTTGATCACTAGCGAATTCATGCGTCGTTTTTTCATGTTAAAGCATTTAGAACTTTTTCAGCACATCTAAATGTCTTGTTTTCCTCCTCTATGTGACAGGAAGGTGACGGACAGTAACCAAAGGGAGAGATGGGTGTCTAATAACACGTACTGGGACCTGCGGAAAGAGCCAGGCTTCCTTAAACTAGAGAATCCTCATCTGTGGTAGTTTCCACGGCAGCCTTGGTGGCGTCATGAGAGCAGCCCGGGATCTTCACTCAGCAGATTGAAGTCATTTCAACAGCAGAAGCCAACGTTTGGGAAAGAAAACATAGATGTAGAAACAGCTTAACGCGTAGAAAATGTCCTCCTCGAGTAGTTGGTCATTCCCACAGACTCTGTCCACATCTGTCCCAGTGGTGCTTCCTGTCAGATTCTTGCCTTAAGTCGCTTCTCAACCACGTGATTGTTATTCCTGTAGTGCGGTACTCTACTCGTAGTGATCAGTTTTCCTGATCAACTAACCACTGGGTTATAGATCTTTTTCCGGTGCATTCTGGAAGGCAATTTTCACCGGAAAGACAAAAGAAAGACAGAAGGCTGTATTTGATTTCATCGACAGCGTCATTTTCCTAAAGATGACCAAAAGAGAAACAGATGAATGTGTACGCATAACTGAAAGTGCGTGAATTTACAAAAAAAAAAGCTGGGGGAAAAAAAGTGACAGTTCAGTTAGGCAATGCTCACTATCACGCATGGAAAAGATACTTCTACAAGCACAAACTCTTGGCTTGTTGTTAGAATAGTCAGATTTCTGCCCGTAAAGAGCGTTGCTTGACTAAATAAAAAGCCCCAGTGACGTGCATAAGTCATCTCTCCATCCGGATTATCAGCGCCCTCCACTGGCCTTTTGTGAAACTACAGACTGCTGCTTCACTTCTTGTGTCGCTCCTCAGGCGGTTCCCGCTGGTCACATGGTCGTCTCACAGCGAGTAGATTCCAAGCCTTGTCCGGGACGTTCAGTGAGAACATTTTATCTGTTCGCGTGTCCAGTTCCACCCAGAAAACAGTGAATTGGGATGGCTAATCTACGTGTGTTTTGCCCTGTGATTGTTCAGGTCCAGAAACTGACCAGCTTCTCGTCACTCGCTTTATTTGTAGGTAATCGACATTGGTTTGCATTTACATTTTTAGATGTTTTCACTCAAAGCGTCTTACATTACACTTTCCTGAGCAACAAGAAAATGTAACTGTAACAATCTTGTTTGCTTTATGTATACAGGAGCTAGCTTTTTTTTGACAATCATGTTTCTGATCAGGCAGATAACGAATTCAACAAAAAGCATCGATATTTGATTTTGTAGCATTGTCTTATATCAGCATATCTATTTTTAAACAAATTTCAACTCTATAGTCTTTGAATTTGTCTTGCGAACCATATTTTAACAAATTTAGCCAAATAGGGATTATCAAGAAATCTATTTCATCATCGTGGCTCTTTTTTTCCGGCAAATTAAAATTAGCAGTGAAACAATATACATTTTACAAAAAAAAATTCAGAAATTTCGACCTAATCGATTTCCTCCCACTGTATTTCCACTGTATTTCCACTGATTTCCTCCCACACAAAAGCATTGTGACGGATTTTTTTTAGTGTGCATCAATAGTTCAATTCATTGAAGCTTATTTAAACATCTGTTGTAAAAATCTTATAAACAAGATGCATGCATCACCTTTTTGTACCATCACTGAAGATTGTTTTGAAGCTACAGATGGATGCTGAGACCATGCACAATGGTACAGTACACGTCTGGATCTTTCTTTATCCCAATCAGAATATGTTGCTTTGTTTTCAGACGTATAGCGATCACTGTTAGTCTGTGCCTTAAACATTTACCTCCACTGTTCTGTGCACAGTCCATCCTACATGCACTTGTCTCTGTTGCTGAGCTGGGATCTGGCCTGAAGATCACATGTCTAGCACGTTTAGATGATGAACAATAATTGTCGTCCTCAGGTAAACCTGAGAAACCACTGAATGATCAAAAGTTCACTTAGGTTAGACTTGTCTTAATAGCTGAAGAATATGGAACTATTTTGACATTTATTTTTGAGTTTTACTCCACTGCATGAAGGCCTTCTGACCCAGGCTGATTTCTGAGGCCTTATGAGACGTTTGAGTTGGAACTGCGGCCTCGCACTGTGTGTGAGAGTTTTACTCGTTCTTCTGCTTTACTCTTAAGTGCAATTGTCCACTAATTTCAGTCTGTTTGGTTGTTGGAGTGTTTCTACTGACATGATTCTTCAAACAAAAGTAAAACTACTTATCCAACTTTTTAACCATGATTCTGTGCGTTATCTGTTAGATTATTAATCTTTCTGGAGGCATTATGAATTATTATTGGTCGAGCGGTCTTTTCCTCTCTCTCTGCTCGTTTAGCAGAGTTTCTCAAGGCATCCGTACGGTGATCACGAATTACGGATGGAGTGACGTCACAGAAAGCAAGAAACCACAGTTAGAGTTTAACAGATGAGTTTATCCAAGCAGTCATAAGTTTACAGGGTTTCACCATTGATAAATAGTTTCACAAGAAACACAGAATGTCAATGACGAGGGAACAGCGGGTGGGAGGTGGTCGGCCTGATCCAATCGCGGGAAGAGGGAAACGAGGGAGCATGGTTTGAACTGTCCAATGACGAAAGAGCACCGGGGAGCCACATGTAAGTCTTTCATCTGGTCGACAACAAAAGGCACGGAGGTATATGTAAATGACGCGCGCCGGCGTCAGGACACTGTCACGGGGGTCTCTCTGTGTGTGTGTCCGAGCCTAACAACAGGGGGTCTCTGTGTGTCCATACATGGGGGAGAACCATTTGTCATGATTAAGACAGAAACACGAGATAGCAATACATCAAAGCATAAATGTATTATAATGAAATAGAAATAAAATCCAAAAGGCATAAGAGAATAAATCATTTCTCACAATCCACTCTTTTTATGAAAAATATGGAATATTAATCATAAATTAACAATATTGTCGTATGAATGCTTGGATATTTTAGCAGTGGAACCTGGGTGAAAAACCTTTTTAAAAAGGGTAAAAGCCCCAGGTAAATCTCTGACGTAGATTCAGACGATTACCAGAATTCTGGCCCAGCTGCATAGATTAAATATTATTAGACATGTCATCAACAATATTTTGAGTACAGAATTTGAATTGTACAATGCGTCTTAAACCAAAACAAACAAACAAACATAGAAGAATAGAGAGTGTAGAGTGTGTGCTTTCGCATGGATCAGTAAAAGAAAATAGCAAACTAAATCAAAATAAAAGTGTATGCGTAAATCATAATCATAACTGAAAGGAACAGGTGTCCATCTTTGGCTCTGGGATGGGTAACGGGAAAAGGACCGATGTCTTCTTTTGGCTCTGGGATGGGTAACGGGAAAAGGACCGATGTCTTCTGTCGGCACGTCAAGGTCAAGCAGCTCAGGCACATCATGGGCACGTCAAAGTCAAGGAGCCCGGCATCATGGTTCACGCCAATGTCACGGAGCCCAACTGGATTTGGGAGGGGGCCGCAATCTGCTCCACTCTTAGATCCTGAGTTGACCTGCACCAACACATTTCTGAAAACCATCTTAAATCATGAAATACAAAAAAAAAGGCTACTGAGGTCTAATTTTACGTAGGCGCCGCCTTCCATCTCGTGGTTATTCACTGTTGGGAAAATCAGTCAGAGCAGCAGCAAAAGTCACACAGATTACGTACTCAGAGGTCACATTACACCATTTCTAGTTTTATGCTCTTATTAATTTGTAATTCTTTTAAAAGCTACTGCATGGTATTTTAGAATTAATGACGAGTTCTTGTCTCAATTATGGCGAGTGCTTCAGAAGTAATCCAACCATAATATTGTTCTGTACGAATCACTACTTTAATCTAAATTTATCTTTAGTTTTAAATGTATCATTATTCATCTAAAATGTTTTATTTTGTGCATAGAAAAGCTTCAATTCTTATATTATCATTGGCCAAAAGAATTTACTATGCATTTCATCACCAGTCTATGATAATATGTTGTTGCTCAGCCTTTAGCTTTGGCATGGTTGTTCTGAGCACATATTATGCATTAGTCTCAATATTTGGGATTAATTTAAAAAGTTTAAAACATTTATTTTAATTTAAAAAATACAGATCCTTTATCTCATTATTTTGTCGCACTTATCTTTATCTCATATTTGTCGCACTTATCTTTAATGTTCATCACAATATTAAATTAGTTCATCACAATTATCATTTATTTCACATTATCTATATTACATACTTATATCACACCTCTTTTTGTCCGCAGTTAATAACTCGCGGGCAACAAATAATTTCGTGATATTCAAATTTCAAAAGATATAGCCCATATTGAAAATTTTCTAAAAACAAATGAATAAAACGCCCAGAATGTCCCACCAATGTAGCAGTCAAAATGGCATTAAACATCAGTAGTTAATGTAAAATTATTTTATCTCTGTATTTAATTCTTAATTGTTTTGAATTTCTTATCTGATTGCCCGATTAATTGTGGAGCATCCTTTTTGTCCTTCCTTGGCTTTCTGCTGGCAGGAACTTCTCCAATTTGTTCCTGGAGAACTTTTGAACAGACAAACAAAACAAACAAAAGCAACACCAACACAACCCAACGTTTCATAAAAAAAACATAAATCATCATCACATAACAACAACTCCAAACATTTTCTCTTGCTGTCCACCTACAATCAGCATTTTCTGGAGAAAAAATGTGGTTAGTGTACTTTAGTTGAACAATTATATATTCATTCACGTTATCTGCCTTGTTACATCTGTAGAGGGAAATAAATGTTAAGTTTTGCCAATGACAATGCAAATAAGATTTTAGTTTTCTTCACTCTGCAATCCTGTGGATCTGAATACAGAGTTAATACAACAAAATTCTCTTCACATTCTTCACTGCACCTCAACAGATGCAAATGTTTACTTCTCCCCTGCCCTTCTCACAGATGCAAATGTGAACGTGGTGTGGGTGGGGGAATCTGTGAATGGCTGGTCACCAATCCAGAGAGATTTCTTTCACTCAAAAAAAAGAAAAATCGTTCTTTCAGGCCTTTTCTTGAACAAAAATGTAAAACATCTTTTGAAAAAAATTCCCACTTCAAAGTTCAAAATAAAGAAAAGAAAACCCCTACTTGGTACCAAGTTTAAAACGTTTCAGACAAGACAAACAAACATGAAACAAACAAACAAAGAACATAAAATGAAAATGCATTTCCTTCAGCAAATTAATCTTTTAAAAATAAATTTTGTTCGTGGTCGCAGTTCAAAGTTAGATTTATAATTTGGCCACAGGCAATATAGCGTTGAGGATAGTTCACGAGTGGTTGGAGAACTTTACCTCTGCTGTGGATTTTTCCAATGGATTTTTAATCTCATTTTATCAATAATAACAGCAACACAAGACCTTCCCTGGGATCGCGAGTTCCAGTGAGATTTGTGTGGCTGGATTCTAGAACATGTTCTTTTCTGTTGAGTTCTGAAATAAAAGGCAGATAGTAAATAACCCGATAAACGACAAATATTTCACTCATTCGTTACAAAACGACCGTTGGTTTAATCTCTGCAGACGAATTTTAACGCATCCGAATCACCTATGTGAATTCACACTTGAGATTTTGACTATTTAGACAAATTTAGTTACGTAGAAAATCTGATTTTACCTTACAAACAAGAATAAACTTTCCGATTCATGCCGGGAGGGAGAGAAGTAGCGCGGGGACTTTCCTCCTCACACGCGCCCTCCCCCCTCACGCGCGCAGCTCCTTCAACACGCGTTCTCTTTGTCTGGAAAGCACAAAGTTAGCATTCTTTTCTCTACGTTACCGTTCACCGACGGACTAAAACAAAACCCAAAGATTCACAATAAATCGAATTGCCTCCGTCCCGCAGTAACTTTTATCCGTAAGTTCCACCCAGTTTCCCTGTTAGTAAAGTCAATGAGATCCACCGCTAAAGGTCAGAGAGAGAGAGTCTTTTCGAGTTCCAAATTTCGATCCTAAATTTAAACTTTTCACTATTAAACTTTCGAGGTTCAAATTTTCGATTTTTTAAATATAAATTTTCTTGTGCTATTATACGAGATCGTAAGCTCTGTCGAGGCACTGACGATATCTTTCAATCACAGTATAGCCGACCCTCTGCTTCTAGGCAAGTTTTTCGTGGAAGCGGACACGAAAAAAAGCCTGGTTGCTTCTCGTGGCACTTTCTGAGTAGAGTACACACACTCAAAAGTAACCGATAACCTTTAACCTTAACACCACATCGGGAATATAATTATTCGAGGCACGACTTAAGGTAGCCACGCAGAAATCGTATAGCCGATAAACCCCGAAAAATAAAGGAATCCGGGGCCTGGATACCCCACGGGGACTTGATACCCCTGCAACCACCCTTACGAACTGTGTTGATCTCGCACTATCAATTTTTTAGCTTAAAAAAAATCAATAAAGCACGGGTAATATTACCGGCAAGATAAAGTATTTTAAAACACTCACCGAGCGATAAATCCCACTTCTGAGCACCAAACTGTTAGATTATTATTCTTTCTGGAGGCATTATGAATTATTATTGGTCGAGCGGTCTTTTCCTCTCTCTCTGCTCGTTTAGTAGAGTTTCTCAAGGTATCCGTAAGGTGATCACGAATTACGGATGGAGTGACGTCACAGAAAGCAAGAAACCACAGTTAGAGTTTAACAGATGAGTTTATCCAAGCATACATAAGTTTACAGGGTTTCACCATTGATAAATAGTTTCACAAGAAACACAGAATGTCGAATGACGAGGGAACAGCGGGTGGGAGGTGGTCGGCCTGATCCAATCGCGGGAAGAGGGAAACGAGGGAGCATGGTTTGAACTGTCCAATGACGAAAGAGCACCGGGGAGCCACATGTAAGTCTTTCATCTGGTCGACAACAAAAGGCACGGAGGTATATGTAAATGACACGCGCCAGCATCAGGACACTGTCGACGGGGGTCTCTCTGTGTGTGTGTCCGAGCCTAACAACAGGGGGTCTCTGTGTGTCCATACATGGGGGAGAACCATTTGTCATGATTAAGACAGAAACACGAGATAATACATCAAAGCATAAATGTATTATAATGAAATAGAAATAAAATCCAAAAGGCATAAGAGAATAAATCATTTCTCACATTATCATTCAGACTTTTATTCTATTCTATTGTTGTCAAAAAAAAACTTTATAATAATAATGCATTCAATTTTATTTTTGTGGCGCCTTTCGAGACCCTCAAGGACACCTTACAGAAGTATAAACAACATTCACACGCATTGGTATTCCACCAATTGCCCGGTAGAGCAGCGGCAGCCAATCTGCGCCAGCGTTCACTCTGATCCAGGCATACACACCACACACACACACTCAAACACACGGCCACATTAACCTGAAACGCATGTTTTTCCTCGCTGTGGGGGAAACCGGAGCACACCCACGCAAGCACGGGGAGAACATGCAAACTCCACACAGATTTCTGATTGTGACTGGAGGTGTGAGTTTGAGGCCGGCAGGGGACTTTCTGTGTGGAGTTTGCATGTTCTCCTCGTGATTGCGTAGGTTTTGAATTTGAATGTATTATTATCAAGGTGTTCCTCGGCCGCATTTGACCTCGTCGTCCAAGCCACGAAGAGTGTCAATCTCAATTTATTGACTTAGCAATAGATGCACATTGAGCAATAGAATACACATTCATATTTTTGATATTAATACGCTATGTCAAGCCCCAAAGACACAGGATGTGAAAGAGCTGTCTGTCACTTTTGTATAAATATATAAACACATGTCTATTGGAGGTGGTGTTCTATTTTTCAACCATTTTCATCATGGTGGTGCTTTAACCATTAAAGCTTTTCCGATATTTTTTACCTCTGTGTTTTATTAAATATATTTTATCGGAATATGAACAGTATTCAGTCATGGAACAGCCAATGTTCTGATAACGTAACAATGATTTAATTGTCAATTGTCTTATTTTATTTATATACTTCCTGTAGCATGCTGTGTTTGTAGCTTCGCTGCTCAGCCGAGAACTTTACTAAACATAAACAGTATTACTTTAACTTTTTATTACTTTAAACATAAACTTTTTGAAAACTGGTGATGTTAATCTAATCTGCAATTTTCGATCCATAACTTCGATCCAGAACATAATCCATAACGAATTCAACTCTCGGAGGAGACGCTGTTCCAGCGTCTTCACGCCCCCGACTCTCCATGTTATTTGGATCTTTGCCTTGTTAAAGTCCTAGAAAACTTGAAGGTAAGTAGTTTGCACCTCATGCTAAATGTATAGCGTAGCTTTATCCGCCAGCTACTTTCCTACACTTATCGAAAAATAAAGTCCTCATCGTCGATAGATAAAGTCACAGCTGCATAAACCATAATGTATGATAAAATGATGGAACAACAGAACTTCAGTATGATTACGCATATTGCAAAGAAGCAACAAAGATGGGTATCAAATTTATTTTATTCAGCATCACTAAGCGCATGCAAGTAATATTTACACTAACAAAATATGTCTGTTTAATGTTGAGTAAGTTAAGCCAACAACTGTAACTATGTGTGGGTAGAATAGGGAAAAAATGATAGAACACCTGTTCAGACACTTTTTATTCCATTAAACTGATAAAACTAATCAGACATTTTTGGAGGAAAAGATAAAAATGATAAATCACATCAGTGGAATAAATTATTTCAAAAGAGTGTTTAGAGGTTTGAAAGCTTTCATTTCTTAGTGTCTTCTATGCCTCTAACTAGGTTTTAAGCGAGATTTAGCTGAAATGGACTTTTTACACAAAAGTGCATTTTCAGACTCTAAAAAAGACATTTTGGGCATTGAAAGCAAAAGAACAAGTCAAGATGCTGAAGTGAAAGATATCATCAAAACTGATTTTATCTTTCATTTCTTAGTGTCTTCTATGCCTCTAACTAGGTTTTAAAGCAAGATTTAGCTGAAATTAACTTTTTCCACAAAAGTGCATTTTCACCCACTGCTCAAAAACACGTTGACGCGACGTGAAAACTAAGTTATTATTCGACGTCGCGATCAGGTGACCTAGATGGTGAGGAACGTTACTCCAGACGACGTGATTTTTCCGACGTCGCGTCCACGTGACGTATTAACGCCGACGCGACGTGTATACAAGGTCTAAATATAGTTGAAATTGGGTCGTTATGGACGTTTTTTTCAACTTCATTCGTTACTATATTTTAACTACAGTAGATCACTACTGTTATGTATTTAACTACAGGCACACACAAGAACAACACAATCAAAAAATATTAATTTATTATTTACAAATAGCATACATAAATCATACAGTTTATACAACTTTAACAATAATGCAGTGTAAAAAAAAAAAAGCTTGCTTAACTCATCACATCAAAACAAATTAAGCAGTTAAATAAACCTATGTAGAACTCTGCATTATCAAACATATACAATTTCAGTGATATACAGTAAAAAACAAACAAAAATCTAATCTATATGCAATAGATATTAATAAAATGAGTTGGTGTCCTGAATCCTCTGGTGCACGGTGTAAGTGTTTCTGCAGCCGTTGGCCTGATGAAGTCCTCAGTACAGCCTGGAACATCATGACTGGACCTGCACAGGTACAAAAAGAAAGAAATTAAAATCTCGGACAAAACACAAATGTGAAAATGTCCCCGTCCAAGTCTTTTATAGATTGAAAGAGTTTTTCTTTGTAGAAATTACACATTTGAGATTTACCTTTTACTCCTCTTGCCTTTATACT
>QKNR01015858.1:53215-68286 GCA_028031935.1 Paedocypris micromegethes | reverse complement strand
CTCTGTCTCTCACTCTCTCTCTCTCACACTCTCTCTCTCTGTCTCTCTCTCTCTCACTCTGTCTCTCTCTCTCTCTCTGTCTCTCTCTCTCTCACAGATGCTGGGGCGTGTGGGGCTGACTAATGCGGGTGTGTGTGGGGTGAGGGTGCGGGCTGATGGCAGGGTGTTGGGCGTGGCTGGTTGGGATGGTGCGGTCAGGCTGTTTGGCTGGAGGCGTCTCTCTCCTCTGGCGGTGCTGCAGCATCACTCTCAGGCGGTCAGCACTCTGGCCTTCTCTGACCATCCCCAGCCTCACCTCACTCTCCTGGCCGCGGGCTCACGGGACCAGCGCATCAGTGTGTGGTCGGTGTTTGTCTAGCGCACACACACACACACACACACACACACACACACACACTCCTGTATGTTTGTGCACATTGCGTTCAACATATTGTAGCTTTTCTTTTGTTTTACGTTTTTCGTAAGATTTAAACCAGCACAATAAAATGAGAATAAAATAATGACGTGTGTGTGTGTGTGTGTGTGTGTGTGTGTGTGTGTGTGTGTGTGTGTCATTAGCAAGAGGTGGAAGTGTTAGTGTTCTGCCTGATAATGAGCCTTAATAAATCGTCCTGTGAGGGATTTCAGTTCAGACTTTATTTATCCAGTGACAGATTGAAGAGACTTTCCTTGATATCGGCTGATTGATGCTGGAATATAATCTGATCATGTTCACTATCGTCTCTCGGGGTCACAGTAACAGAATAACACCTTTCATTCCTTTTTAGTTTTAGTTTAACTACTTGACTTATTCGTAGTTTCTGGACTATAAGCCGCTACTTTTTTCATGGGTTTTGAACCATGCGGCTTATACACTGATTTTTTTTAAATCTCTAAACCGGAATCAAAATCAAAACTAAGACTAATAATAAATGCAAAGAAGAATACGCTACTTCCTCTTTAGCAGATATAATTTTTACAAGTTTTAATCAGCAAAGTTGCTGCCGTGTTAAAATGCAGGTTAGGAAAGGATCTATTTAGTTACATACATGTACATTTACAATTCAAAATCCTTCTGTTCCTGTAGTAAATATCTAATACATAAACATACATATCTGTGGCTTGCAAAACTTTATTTAATAGAGTGAATGCGGCTGGTTTATCTTTTGTTTATATATATTTTGTTAAAATAGAGCAGATGCGGAATATAGAGCAGACTATATATTCTTATAGTCCAGAAAATACGGTGTGTTTTTTTTTTTTTTTTAATAAATAGTGATGAGTGAAAGCGGTGTGTCCCTCAGCTGTGAGTGAGCGGCTCAGGAAACACACCCGAGTTTGAGACCCGTCCTGACGGAAAAGCACCAGCAGGCCAGTCGCCGGCCGGAGAGGAAGACGTCTCCCTGTCATCCCTCGCTCCCTCCCTCCGTCACTTCCTACCTTTGTGGACATAGTGTGTCCTTCAGCCTGGACGCGCTCTGCCTATAATAGAATGGCACATTACGAGTGTCCGTGCGGGGTCAGAGGTCAAGCGTCGATAGACACAACAACCGGGTTTATTGATGCAAATGCTCCGCTTCCTAAAATAAAGAGTGTAGACGAACTGAGCGGCTTTCTCCAGCTGTTTCTGCAGCATCTGCACAGATGTTCCTCTCATTCAGTGGCAGCTGATTCAACATTTTTGCCCTTTAATTACCTTTTACTGTTTTAACTGTTGATTTAGTTAGTTAAACAAATCTGTCAAAGTCATTTTATGTACAATATCCGTCTGTGTGTGTATATATATTATACGTATAGTGTGTGTGTGTGTGTGTGTGTGTGTGTGTGTGTGTGTGGATGGACAGACAGCTATTTGGAATACAAATTATAAATATATGTTGTTTGGCTCATAAAGATAATCATGACTCCTGATTAGAGATGCAGAGCTGTGGAAAAGAATTAAAGAATGGCTTATTATCTCTTTATTGCTTTTGTATTCTTGTATTTTACTGCTTTTGTGTTTTATTCTTTTTCTTTAATTTTTTGCGCCCCCCCCCCAAGTTAACATGCTGGACGATTGCAAAATACATTTCACTTCACGTTGTTGAAAAATAATTGTGGATGTGACAAATAAAATTTGAATTTGATTTGAATTTGTCTGAAGTTGTACATAGTTCTGTAACTCGTGTTCTGCTGTTGTACATTCTGCTGTTTTTCCTCTTCATTATTGGACCGTTAATCTCGATCCGAGTGTTTCGCTTGATCCGTAAGAAGGTTTGTGTCATCGCAATTTTGTCATTTGCACTTTTTTAAAGGTTTACACATTGAATGTCAAAGTCAAATTATTTCGTGAATTTATAAGCAACGATTGGCGTCAATTTCGGTCGGTTTTCCTTTATTCGCGTGATTCCCGTTCGGCCCCGCGGGAACAGAACCCGCCTCAGTCCATTTATCTTTTATTATGAAACGAGTACAAAACCAGCACACATCTGCATAAATAATAATAGTTTTTTTAACGGCTTTTTTTACATAAGGAAACTGAAATGAAATTCGTTAAGTAAAACCATTCAGATTTCGGAAGGTGTTTAAAATACTTGCGCGTTTATTTGTGGCGTGTGTTTGTTTATTGCAACAAATTGAAAATGTTTGAAATTTTGTTTCGACTAAAATGCAAAATGTGTCTGTTTCTTCAGCGTTTCTCCGTGTAATAAAAACCGTCCAATTGCACCAAAGCAAAACAAGTTCATATTCACTGTCAAAACGGTCATTGGTGCGCACGCGCTCCCCCTAAATTGACAGTGATGTTGAAAATAGTTGGAAACATTTGAAACTCTTTTTTTTTAATTTTTAAAACACTGAACACATTTTGCACAACACACTAAATAATGCGGCGTGTGTTTTCAGTGTTTTAAAAAGCAGAAAGGCCGTCACTCTCACTGGATTAGTCTGCGCTGAGATGCTGTTTGACCTCTGCTGCTGCTGGAAGTCCTCAGGGGTCAGAGGTCAAACGCCTCCGAGATCTTCTGGTTTCCTCTCTTCTGGTGATAAATCCACACTGGTGTACAGTCCGAGCGTTGTGTTTTCAGAGGTCGAGCGTTTCATCAGAGCTTCAGACAGCCACACGCAGAAGCTTCTCACGGGTTCAATATAACTTATGGCTTTTTGAAAGCAACGAAAGATCGTGTCCGACACAAAAGTCCAGACTCCTGGCGTGTAATCCTTCTGAGGCGAGTCCCGCGCTCGGGGGATTATCTCGGGCCGTAGTCGTAGTTGGCGGGAGCGGCGGCGCTGGCGTACATGTTGGGCGTGGCCGGGCTGATGTGCGGGTGGTAGGCGTGCCCGCGCAGGGCGGGGGAGGGGTAGGGCGAGGCCCGGGTCTTGGCGCCCAGGTAGTGTTCGTAGGTGCTGGGGTACTTGTAGGCGTGGTGATGCAGGGCGTCGGCCGGCTGCAGCTCGTGTGGGGGGGTGCGGGGCGTGGCGTGTAACCCCCCCAGCACCGGGAGGGCGGGGCTCAGGACGCGGCTCATCAGCTGGTGGGCGGGGTCCGAGTGCAGGGCGGGGTCTCGCTCGTAGTCTCGCCGCGCGTCTTCTGCGCGTGAATAGAGAGTGACGTCACTTCATCATCATCATCGGTGACGTTCTGGTGATGTGAGACGAACCTTTGTCGGAGCCGTTCTGCTGCGGCGGTGACGTCATCGGGTTCCTGGTTCTGGCGAAGGCGCTCATGATCTGCAGCGAGCCGGGCCGGTGGTTCCTGGGCCTGAAGAAGCAGAAGAACCCCGTCAGTGTGTGTGTGAGAGAGAGAGAGAGTGTGTGTGTGTGTGTGTGTGTGAGAGAGAGTGTGTGTGTGTGCGTGTGTGTCAGAGAGAGAGAGAGAGAGAGTGTGTGAGTGAGTGTGTGTGCGTGTGTGTGTGTGTGTCTCACCAGTCTTCGGGGTCACAGTCTCGGAAGCCCTTGGCAAACGGGTTGCTGGCGATCTTCAGCTGAGTTATCTGAGCACAAACAGGTTTTTGATTTTTCTCGGTGCTTTTCACCTTCAGTCAAACACACACACACACACACACACACACACACTAAGTGCGTGTGTCTCGCTCGGTCAGATCACTGGAACCTTTCACGAGGCTCAAGCTGCAGAAGGAGATGTTCTGGAATGAGTTGAAAAACAAATGTAAAGGCTGCGGTGAGAGTTCGGGGTCAGAGGTCAAACTGATAGAGGACGGAGCAGGAAACAGCTGCATCTCCCGTCATTTTTCACCAAACCTCGTTTATGTCCGTTATCGTCTCTTATACATTTAATAGCTGCTGGAATTCCTTCAGCGGGACAGAAGCGGGACTCACTCGGTGGTTCTGATAGGCCGTCACGGCTGTGAACCTGGTCTCCTCGAACACAAACGTCTTGTAGTTTTCCTCGGCGTATTTCTCGCTGTCTTTCCTCGGATCCACATACACCACGTGGAATCTCGGCTGGTACCGGTGCATCGAGTTCAGGATGATCTGCAGTGAAGACAGAATAATTACCCATCTTACATTGAGTAAAATCATTTTTACTTTTATTTTTTTTTGCAATAATACAAGTATTGCAAAAACGAATTTGTATTTTTTTACGTGCAAATTCGTTCGTTGGAATAAAGCCGCGTTGATGAATTAAAAACGAATAACGATGCCGAAGATTAAATCTTGTCTACAGCTCGTCGTGGACGCTACATTTTGTCATACATACATTCAAAATAATTAAATGAATGGGTATTGAAAAATATTGAGGGTGAAATAACGTATGTTTTACTGCACCAGTTATTTAAAATATAACATGACGGGGCGTTTAGACCTACGTGTCCGTTGTCGTCCAGGAGATTGTTGGTCAGTTTGAGTTTATCGAAAGAAACGATCTGTTTCATCCACTGCGCCCCTTTAGCGGGAGAGTCGGGGTGGTAGTGCACGCGGCCTGGGGTTGCGGGGTCGGCTTTTCCCGCCACCAGCCAGGACGAGCTGTGGAAGGCATACCTGGAGAACAGAGGAGAGCTTGTGTGTGAGATTCTAACTTGCAGAATTCTTCAATTGTCTGGTGGATATTATTATTATTATTATTATTATTATTATTATTATTATTATAACCTGTAGCGCTTGTCATCCACCGGCAGAAAGTCCATCAGGAGCATGTAGTCCGCCATCGGGTCCATTCCGAAGATTTTAACTTGAAACGTCGGAAACATTCGTCTGCAACGTCAAACCCTTATTAGCTTGATGTGAATCGGTTACAACAAATTCACCCACGTATTTGTATTATTGGCTAATAATAACGGTAAAAGAAAAAAAGCTTTTTTTCTTTCCAGAAACTTCCAGAAACTTGTTTCACAATGTTGTATTATTTTAAATAATGTAATTTGAATTTACGGAGTGTATATGCAGATATAACAACGTATTGTTGTTGTTGTTATTACCATTATTACTTTTATTATCATTATTATTGTTGTTTTTGTTGTGTTTATTTTCTTTCTTTATCTTTATTGTTAATAATATTAATTAATAATTAATGCCCCGACACACGCCTTCTTATTACGCCGTGAGTGGAAGGACACATTCTGTTTTTTTCCTCTCCAGCTTCTTTTCTCACACACTCGCTGGCATTTTAGTGAAACTGATCTTGATGGACTGATGGTTGTGGACTGGTGAAGCTAAAGGAGCTTTAAAGTGCCTCCGTCAAATCCAGTCAACTGAGAAGCTTCGCAGTGACGAGAGATTTCACTTTATTGTTCATTTCTTAACTCAGAGTGTTTCGCGTTTAAAGTCACTTTTAAAATTAGCATTGTTTCGCAAAAGCAACAAATATCTATTAGAGCGCAGAACGAGGTAGTGTTTACAAAGGATCGGCCTTTGTCTTCTCGATCTTTATATTCAGCAACATCTTGAATTAATCTTAAAATAATAATACGTAGTAGCTTTGACGTGCATGTTCCAATCCTTTAATTTGGCATAATTAAAATCACAGAATTACTTTCGTTGACGAAATGGAACAAAGCGTTTCATATATTGAAAAAAACAAGGCCAATAACGTATTATTATTTAAAAAATTATTATACACATATAAACTATAACATTTCGTGTGTCACACCACGTATTAAATTATTTTATTTAGTACGTATTTAATTTAATTATATAAGTCAGAGGTAAAGTTCAAGATGATAATTACATTTTAATTTATTTCTAAATAAACATTAAACGTTTGAACCACGTGCGTGTCCTCAAAACATTTTTGATCCATTAAAATCCTTTTAGGCCGCACTGAGAAAACAAGTGATCGATCATTTTTAAATTGTCTCATTCTTGTAGAAACTGTTGATTTAGTCCCGCAAAAAAACAAATTGTGGCCATTTTAATATCTGTGTTTACATCATCATAATCATAAAAAAGATTAAATTAAAACTTTTCGCCATTGTCGATAATAATTCGCGTTTACGGAACTTGTTGTCAACAAATGCCGTTTTATTTCTGGTGCACTGCGAAACAACCATTTCAGTTTAAAATTCGCGTCGAAATGAGAAAAGCGCAAACACAATCTGAAGCTCAAATACCTCAAACAGTCGCTCTTCAAGCGCATTAGTGATAGAGACGTTTATCTCGCACTATCTAATCTGTGTGGAAATACACACACCGGGCTGTTTACACGTCACTGTAAATGCGATTGTGCTAAGCGAACGCAATTATAATCCTACTGAAAATGGTAAAACCGAGCGTGTATTGCTGTCTTTATATACACTATTATAATATAGTGCACTGTAATGCGTTGGAGCTTGGTTCGCTTTTTGCTTTCTCTTGTTCTAAGTCCGTGCTTAAAAACAAACCGTCTTACGCGTATTATTACGGTAGAATTATGTCTTGGCTGCATTTATGACTATGAAATGATTACATTTTGCATTCACTACTAAAACATCAACAATAAAATAACTTTTTATTAGTAAAAGTGTAATCAATAAAAGTGCAAAAGTAAAAGAGTGACTTGCGAAAAGTTCTGACCTATAAATTATTAGCTCAGACGTCCGCACGAATCAAAAGTACAGTAAAGTAAAGTAAAGCGCCGTACCTCCCGGCTTTAGTGACGATCATCTCCGTCCCGAGCTGGTTGAACTCGTCCCACAGCGCCTTCATCTCCAGCTGCACGCTGATGTTGGCCACCTTGGGGTTCTTCTTCACCAGCGTCTTCCCGGGCGCGGAGCAGCTGGACGAGCCGCCGTGAGAGTCCGCCGGGGCCGCCGCGCTCGAGGCCGGGTAGCTGTAGCAGGGCTCGAACGTGGCGTCGTGGTGTCCGTACGGGTCTCCGGGCGAGGGGGAGAGGTGGAAGCTGCCGGCCGTGTTCAGGCTGCTCAGGCTGCTGGTGGTGAAGGCTGCAACATCGCAGAAATGGGACAGCTGCGTCAGCCACGGGCTGGAGATCGCCGAGATCATTCCACAATTTCGGGAGCGAAAACACGCGAGAAAGTTCTGCCCGTGTGCGTGCGCGTGCGTGCGCGTGTGTGTGCGTGTGTGTGCCGCGTCAC
This sequence comes from Paedocypris micromegethes, assembly GCA_028031935.1. NCBI lineage: Eukaryota > Metazoa > Chordata > Actinopteri > Cypriniformes > Paedocypris > Paedocypris micromegethes. The sequence goes on along the minus strand of QKNR01015858.1, from coordinate 60,796 downwards.
GCAGATCTTCCCCTCTCAGGCTCGGACATGGTCTCCTCGCGCGCTCCTCTGCGGCTCTGCGCTCCACACTCGCTCTTATCTCTGGCGTAGGGCCTCCCCCTCGCGACAGAACCGGTTCTTATTTCTATTTAGATAAGGAGCTGCAGGTAACGCGCCTGATTGACAGGGAAGCGCAACAATAGACCGTCCGGTGGCGCAGTGGACACTTCCAACACTTCTTCCTCTTCTGGGCTTTTTTTTCTTCTGTTTGGACCCCCAAAACAAACAGCGGCTGGAGGGAGTGTGTGTTATTGTCCCGCGCGCTGATTTATTTTCTCCGTTTTGTCTGTCGGACTGTCTCGGGGACTCGAGTGGCTGCACTTTTTCCAGCCGTGTACGCGCGTGGTAAAGTTTCTCGCCCCACAGCTCAGTGGGTTTCACACGGTCTGGGACTTTTATTACGCGACCGGGACCAGACGGTGTGTGTGTGTGTGTGTGTGTGTGTGTGTGTGTGTGTGTGTGTGTGTGTGTGTGGGTGTGTGCGTGCGTGTGCGCGCGCGCTTTCCGTGCGGAGCGCAGACGTGCACGTGTTTTTGTCGCGCGTGGGAGAGTCGCGCGTCCTGCGGCTCGTACCTTCCATCTCCCGCGTCACGCTGCTGTAATGCATTGTGATCCAGCTCCGCGCGTCCTGCGTGTCCGGGCCGGTGGCGTGTGTGTCAAGCGCTCGATCCCTCGACGAAACCAGACAGGCGACACTGAACGCGTTGGCCTTCAGAGACAGAGCCACGCCACGCTCGTCCATGCGCGAGAAGAAGCGCCGCGTCCAGCCGCGCTCGGGCTACTCCATGCCGGGACGCTGTGCGTGTGTGTGGCGGGACGACGGAGCTCCGCGGCGGCTTCAACACAAACTCTCCCCGCCGAGGCCGCTGTCGTGCTCCAATTATAAAGATCTGCTCCGACACGTCGCGCTTCCACACGCTAAAGCCGTTTTTGCTTCAGACGAGCCGCGCGGATGATGTCATGAAGGCTCGATGAAGAAGAGCTGCTGCTTCTGGAGAGAATGTCAGGAGCGCCGCGGATCCACGCCTACACACACACACGCGCGCGCGCGCGCACACACACACACACACACACACACACACACACACACACACACACACACGCACTGAATTCGGAATGGGACCTCGCCAGTCACATTAAATTAAATTAAGCTAAAGTAAAATGTATTGAGATGCTGAACTCAATAAGAGAGTGCGAAGGTTCTGCTGAGTTCTTCACGGGCGATGGAACCGAGTCGCTCCATCACGTCAGTCGCGCGTTTAACAGACGCTTTTACTTAGAAGGACTTTCGTTTTTCACTGAGTATATCTCTAAACACACACGGCACAGGGAAACTCATCCATTATTCTCAGTTTCTTAATTGCAAAGACAAAAACCAAACATGTTTCGCAATTATGGAACGTAAAACCAAACCCGCGGTGGTGGTTCTGGTTTTAAATCAGTTTGTTTTCAGCAACAAGTTGCTTGAATTCTGTAGATACTCTAAATTTGTTATTTTTTGAAGTGAATTTCTGTTTTGTTTTTTGACGCGTTGTATAATAAATTCAGACATACGCGTGCGCGGCCTTTCTCTGCCGGACACCATTCATTCGCTTATCGATTATCAGGCTTCATTATTAATGAATAGAAACAAAAGTTTGCTGTTGTTGTCCTGCAGCGATAGCAACCGGATTCAATCTCGTTTACGCCGGGCGATTGAATAACAGGCGAAAGCTACGGGGTACTAACGAGATAACCTAGTTAAGCTTAACCACAGCGGTGTTTTCACTGCAGCTTAACACTGTTTGTTTGGGGATGTTTATCTCACTCTTTGCTCACTATCGGCCGTAAACAAACACCCGTCGAGATTTGTGCAGTGCCTTTAAAACTCGATTATCAATAACTGGTATTTAAGTCCCTGGTTCCGAATTGGCTCGGCAGGTGGTTAAGAAACTGCGCTCAACAATCATGAGAGATGAATACAGTTATATTTTATATAATTACTCATTTCACATACAATTACATTTGTGGTTGGATTTTCACACACATTTACCTTGACCACATCAGGATTGTATACAATCTTTTCAAATAGTTAGAAACAAACCGTATATAAAAAAAATATGATAAAATGTAAATGAATAAAAAGTTGATAACAATCAATCGTTCATGTTGTAAGATGTATTACGTTAATTCGCCTGGAGTGGAATATTTAAATTTTTTAAACTTTCAAACGGACTATATAGACGAAATAGTCAGACTGCGTGTATTCTTAGTTTCATGTGTGTTTAGCCGTGTGTGTCGAGAATTATGCGCGTGCGTGTGTTTGCCTCTTTTATCGATGTGATCACTTCATCACTGACAGGTCGGAAACGTTCAGGTGATAACAGATGCAGTTCAGACCTGGATTTACACATCGTAATGTTTTAGTTTTACTTGACAGATTGAATTTGTCTTTGTTTTCCTCAATCCTTGCATGATTGTTTATTCACATTGTGCGAAGATTCATCATTAACAGAGAAACGACAATTTAGTTTGTTCTTTGATTTATCGTTTAGTTACTTTGAGGGTTGAATTGTAATCATTATTTGTAAAACCGTTTAGATTTAAATTCTATTTAATTTATTACTAAACACACACGCACACACACACACACACACACACACACACACACACACACACACACACACACACACTAGTTATACATAAAGATACCGTATGCCATTTAAAAAGTATTATCACTGTGTTGTGTTGTATTTTATTTTAGTTGCATTTGACTTTTCACTTTAAATAATCAAATTATTGGAAATGTACAGGGAAAATGTAGACTACGTATAAAATAAAAAATGTATAGATGTGATTTTTTCTTAAGGAACTGATTATGGAGTGCCCTTTTATAAAATACTTAAAAAAACACATGTTTTATAAAACGTTTTTATTCATTTGTAAAAATTATGTGCGTACCTAAATGTGCATTTATTTTTCTTTTGCGTGTTGAAGACAACAGACCGTTGGCTAATTAGATTAGATTAGATTCAAGTTTATTGTCAGTATGTACAGGCAACGAAATGTCAATAAGAATTATCACTAAGGTTGTCTTCTCACGGGGAATTTTATTTTTACAATTTATTATCTAGGCATCTTGACACTGAATTTACAACGTTTATAACGTCTCCCTGCTTTATTTTTGCCCGTATTCATATATGCGAGAGTTTATGGCAGTAGTTTGATCCTCTCAGAAGTAAAGAGGCAGTTATTCATTACGATTATATAATTGTGAGAATGATGAATCTTCAACTAACACGAGATTCCAACATCCGAATTATTCAGCCTAACAGTACGCCGCGGACTTCGCATGAATAAAATAATCGTTAATATTCGCAATATATCACAACAATGATAAACACGTCCATATACAGCATTAATAATAACAATTTAAAATGCTCGTCGTTTTCTCTTGTTTTTCTTCCGTGGCCTTCGGAATTTTTTTACTCTTTTAGTTATTAAAGATACAAAAATACCATGGGAAGTAAACTCTTTCCTCTGGTGAGAGAAGAGCGGTCAGATGTTCATCACAAACCCAATCAATTAGCAGATAATAAATCACAGCGAGGTTCTATTAAACGAAATCTGTGCCGGAGGAAGTCAGTCAGTTTCTGAGCGGATTCCCTGAGCAGGTTTCACGTGACATTAAAACCCCTGTTTCCTGCGCCCAACATCCAAATCTGAGAGATACATTCAGCTAATATTTGTGTTATATAAATATACACATTTACATTCATAAACATATAAAATTAAATTATATAGAATAGTAAGTGACATGTATATACGGTGCGCAGAAATGTATATATAAAATATTCACAAACAAACAAACAAATAACCAAAATATTACAATGAAACGCACATATTGAGGTGTTTACCTTTCGAACATATTTTCCTATAGGATTCTATGAAATCTGAAAAACAACTTTCTTGTGTTTCAAACGGAAAATGTGAGAATAACGGGACGTGGACAGGGAATGATTTAAGAACAGTTACAGTAGACACGCTTCCTTTGGGCTTAAAAATCGCGTTTCCTGTTAAGCATTTTTTTATTATAAAATTGTGTTTTGTCACAGAGTTTGGGGACCTGAACACAATGGCCATGACGCAGTTATTTCTCATGTGTCCAACTAAACCGTACACAACCTATTTTGATGGAAAAATGTGCGTGACAAACTGGCGCGAGTGTGTGCGTGAGAGAGAGAAAGAAAGACAAAACAGTTGTTGTTTTTGTGCGTTTTTGTCTTTTTAAATTTTAGTATAAAATAGTTTTTAATTGTTTATATGTAGGTTTATTCGTTTCTTCTCGTAATAATAATGATGATGATGATGATGATGATGATGATGATGATGATACTAACAACAACAACAATAATAATATAACAATAATAACAACAACAACAGCAATAATAATTGTTATTGTTGATATTGTTATTATGAATATTATTGTTATCATTCGTTTCGTCGTCGTCGTCGTCGTCGTCGTCGTCGTCGTCGTCGTTGTTGTTGTTGTAGTTGTTGTTGTTGTTGTTGTTGTTGTTGTTGCAGCTGTGTATTGCAGTATTGTTGTTATTATTTTTTAGCCGTTTATGATTCTAAAGATTTATTATGACTTTTATTAACTGAATTATATTATACTTCAAAATAGTTGTAAAATACAATGTCGTGTTTTCTGATTTTCCAATCATTTATTTTAAGTTATTTATAAACACACGTCATTCAACGTTTACTTCAAAAGTGTAACTTTTCCTTCACTGTTTATGGGCGGATTTCGTTTCGACATGGTCACTAAGACATATTTGGTTAAGCACAATATTTTCAAAGTGTAAAGTCTGTATAATAATAATAATCATAAAATAAGTCTGGAATGTTCCAATGAATGAAGTGCAGAAAAATCGCCCTCCTTTGTTTTAAACTGGGAAAAGCTTTTAGCTTTTGAAAAGTATCCTTTTCCTATCGGAGCGGAGTCGAGCCCATCATCACCTGACGCTCTCCGCCTTCCCATTGGCCGGACTGGGAATAGCTGGAATTCCAGCTCCAGAGAGCCGCTGGTGTTCTCTCCCAGATTAATCAAGACTCACTGACCTTCTCCGTCCGACAACGTGGAAATCAGGAAAAACAATCGGCTGCAATTAGAATGATAAATGTGTTCTAAACAACAAGAAATCTGTTAAAATAAATTGAATGAAAAAATGTATGTCCAAGAAAACACGTCAAACGAAAGCAAAACTGTAAAATTGTACTCGAGTTTTAAAAAGTCGATAATAAATTAGCCCAAAGCAGACGGTTTGTTGAAAAATAAACATAAGCGACTATTAGTAAAAAGATTTGATCTAAACAAATATGACCGTTTAATTTTACGAAAAGTTCCTCGATCAAGTGGAACGACTCGGTGTACTGCACCTCCGCAGTGACTGCACTCCGATCACACAGACCCAAGATGGAGTTTGGGCTTTGATTTTGTGATAACTTGGTGGAATAAAGCAGTGAGTTCTCGCACTTTGGCTGATACTCGAATGATGCTGATGCTGACGAGAAAGCACTCGCGCGCGCTCGCTTTTATCAGCTGCAGTTTTTCCTCTAAAACTCAAACTCGACCGTTTTACGATGGGGTTTAAAATTTAACGACTTGAAAATAAACCATTTAAAAACAACAACAACAACAACAATAATAATAATAGTAATTGATTATATTATTGTTAATGTTAATATTGTTGAGACTAAAACTATTTAAAAAGTACACTATTATTTGAAGAAAATATGATACTCATTTTATTTAAACAAAACTTGGAATTGTTAATTTTTTCAAGAACTAAAACTATTCTCCCATTGAGATTTCTCCCATATGAATTCTCCCATTTTACACAATAAACGTGAATAAACTTGCTCCTCTTTTTGTAAGTCGCTTTGGATAAAAGCGTCTGCCAAATGACTGTAAAGTAAAGTAAACGTGAAACGCCAAACCTTTAAGACTCAGAAGGGAATCTTTTTCACCGAAACTAATGTGACACACACTCCGTTCGTTTCTCTGATCAGGCTTTTCCTGCAGTGATTGTTGTGACTTGCGGCTTTTAACGCAGTAGTTGTGTTTCTGCCCAGTGTAATTAGCTGCAGCTCCCCTCTGTGGTCCGGTCGTGATCTGCACTGCAGACGCCTGGTTCTCCTCAGATGATCCGGTTCCATAGAGTTTCAACACACTGAAGTCAGAGCTGTGGCTCCTCTGCTTCCTCTGCTCCAGTCTGTGAGGCTGTTCTCTTTTCTCTGACTGTCACTGATGATAATAAGATACAATAATAATAATAATAATAATAATAATAATAACAATAACAACAATAATAATATTATTAATAATAATAACATTAACATAATATAATAACAACAACAATAATAATAATCATCAGCATAATCATAACCATAACAACAATAATAATAATAGTAAATGTATTAATACTTATAACAATAATAACAATATGTAGGATTATTTGTTTAATTTTGACAATGTTGCTGAACAAACCAAAACAGCAACAACTCAAGCATGTGTGTGTGTGTGTGTGTGTGTGTGTGTGCTCCTCTAATGCTGGATCAGGTGACTGAGCTGTTTAGACACACACACAGAGCTGAGATGCTTCACTCTCACTGGTAATGGAGCCCTTCACTTTTACACACAAACACACACACACACACACACACACACACACACACACACACACACACACACATACACACAGACCGCTTCTATAACCCTGTGGAAGAGTTTGTTGAGATGATGATGATGGTGTGATTCTCCTGAAGCTGAAGGATGTTCTGCTGGTCATTGTGGCCTCTGATTGGCTGTGTGTGTGTGTGTGTGTGTGTGTGGAGAGGAAGAAGCTGGAGCGCACGCTGAGGACGCGACCCTGAGCCGCAGGAGTCTGACCCGGGGCCGAGACCCTAGTGCTGACGCTCACTACACTGGAATTAAGACACGGCTGGAATGTCAGTACATGTGCCCTCATCAATTTAACCTTGTTATTCACAATTTTATAAATACACACACACACACACACACACACACACACACACACACACACACACACACACACACACATATATATATTACATTTTTACATTGATTTGCTTATTAATTTAGCAATTTAAGCACTCTAAATTACATTAAATGTAATACAATGTATATATAAAAATTAAATGTAATCTTAATTTCATCAACACACACACACACACACACACACACACACAGCGTGTAATGAAGTTGGGAAGACTGAAGGCTCCTCGCTGGAGCAGACGTGAGACGCTTGGACTCCCGCCGTGTTTCATTTGTAGTGTGAGTTAGTAGATGGAGCCCTCAGACCTCCACAGGGTCTCATCACTCAGTCGGTGGCTGGGTGGTCCGTCTCTCTCTCTCTCTCTCTCTCTCTCTCTATTCTATTTTTAATGTAACAAACATGAAGCAGATGCAGGTCTCATTGGATACATAGACAATAATGTTGCAAGCAAACACACACGCACACACACACACACACACAC
>QKNR01015858.1:13975-24354 GCA_028031935.1 Paedocypris micromegethes | reverse complement strand
GTATGTATGTGTGTGTGTGTGTGTGTGTGTGTATGTGAGTGTGTATGATGATGATGGTGTGTGTGTGTGTGTGTTTGTGTATGTGAGTGTGTATGATGATGATGATGGTGTGTGTGTATGTATGTGTGTGTACAATGACATGTGTGTGTACTGGTGTGAGTGTGTATCATGGTGTGTGTGTGTGTGTGTGTGCGCATGTGTGTACTAAACAGCTAAATGTTTTTGAGCATCAGGTGACGAGGTTCTAGACTGGTGCTGGGGCGTGAACAGGGCGTGGCCGGGCGTGACCGGGGTGTGTGTGGCGCTGTGGACCCGTGAAGCTCCGCCTCTTCTCCTGTCACTGCGACTGACTCCCTAAAGTGCCCGGGCCGGGTAAGAGCAGTGGGCGGGGTTTGTTTAGACCCCTCCCCTCAGTGTGCGGTGGTCCGCCCGTGTCCTGATGGCGGGCGTGTGTGTGACGGGATGATCCGCTCTTTGTCCGCACTGTCACCGCGTGACGACCCTTTAGGCCCCGCCCCCATCACAGAGACTTAACCCCGCGTGTCACAAAGACAAACATCCCAGTGAAACACGCTGATCCGCAGTGTTAGTGTGAGACACCAGAACCACGTATGACAAAACACACAGGAATTCCTCCCTGTAAAGACAGACTCGCTCCGACAAGACAAAGCTAGAAGAGCTGAGAGCAGACTTACTAGATACAGAGTCATCTCACCTCAGCTCTCTCTCTCTCTCTCTCTCTCTCTCTCTCTCTCTCTCACACACACACACACACACACACACACACTCTCTCTCTCTCTCCCTCTATCTTTCTGTCTCTCTTTGTTTCTCTCTCTCTCTCTCTCTCTGTTCATCATCAGTTTTGCCTCTTTACTCTCAGCGGGCTCGTATCCTCCTCTATCACTCTCTCTCTCTACAGTAGAAGGCTAGATTAGAGAGAGAGTGCTGGGTTAGATCACTAGTCTTCCTCGTGCCGCTCTATCGCCCCCTGATGGCGGCTCTTCCTCCAGCATCGGGCCCTGAGGCCGTGACCAAGCCGACACCTGCCGATCCGGAGCTCCGGAGCCGCGTCAGTATCTGATGCCCGGCAGATGCTTCTGTTTCTCTCTGCACAATAGCGCCCGCCGGCAGCTGGTTGAGGCCGTGTGTGCCATGCAATAACTCACACGCGCGGCTTTCTCCTAAAGACAATGCACTTGAGGCCGCGGGCGCGGTGTCGCCTTTCATAAGCTGTTGTTAAACACGCGCGGCAGGTAAGAAAACAAGCTCGTGCCCGCAGCCGCGCCACAGCGGCACTTCAAAGAAGAGTGTTGATACACTGTATCCGCCCGCCAACAATTCACCTGCCCGCGTCTCTCAGCGCCGCCATTCAGCGGATTGGCACGTCATCGCCCCGCCGTGTTGATACGAACCTCAGGTGCAAAGTGCGTGCCCGCCGGACACCGCGCCAGCCGAGCGGGAAGAGGCCGCGCATCTGGGGAGCGAAACACTGCGGGATCATCATTAAAATGGCGCGGAACAATCAACGTATTGATTGTGTGGTGTTAGAATGACGGAGGAGACTGGCACCAGTGAGCGGGTTCTCCTCAGGGTTTGTTCTCCTCGTTAAAGAGGTTTTTTTTACCTGGCCACTGTCGCGTATGTGCTTGCTCACTGCTCTTTGTCTTTGTCTCGTTATAGTGATAATCACAGCCATTTACTTAACACCAACAACCAGACGATCAAATGAATAAAAAGCAACAATTCTCTTACGTGCGCTTTGAGACAGTTAAAACTGTGAAAAGCACCTTACAAATACTCTTCTTCTTCTTCTTCTTATTATTATTATTATTATTATTCCCAGAGTGAGCGAACAGCGCGAGAGCTCTTTAACGGTCAAACGGAACGACGCGGAACGAGAGGGTGAGAAACATGATGTCACAGATGTTCTGGAAACAGCTGGAATCAAGGCTCCTGTAGAACCGCTCCCTGATTCAGGAAGTCGAGTCTGTGTGTATATACTTAATGTTGTAATATACGCTATTATGTCATATATACAGTACGTGCCATGGTTGTGTAGAGCATACATAATTATTATCATCAGTCACCGTTATTTGGTAACAATTAGTGTTAAAATTAAACGAGTGTGGTTACTAGTGAGTTCACTGAGCTTAAGAACTGAAATGCATCTGAACAATAGGGAAAATACATTTAAAAATTGGACGGTTCTTTATAAAAATTTAAAAATTACCTAAATTATTTACAAAAAAAACCCCTCTAAATAATCATCATTTTTAAACTGTAGAGTTTTTATCCAAAGTAAATTTCTGCAATGTGAATCACTGAGATTTTAAACAAACCAGTTTAGTGTCGCAAACGTTATATCAATAAAAACTTTCTGAATATTGGTATTTGTGTGCGTGTACATAATCCCAACATGTATTGTTTTCATATTATATATACATTTTGTACTGATGGGCATGTTTTGTTTTGCATAAATAGCATTTTTGTTATTTTTATTAGCTTTTATTATTATTTTATTTTTTTATTAGCTTTAAGGCAGAGAACTGAACCGTTACATCAGTCTTTTCATGTCAAGTGACATGTTTAAAGATTTAAGACTTACTATGTATTTTTATATACGTATTTGAAATTATATACTAAATATACTAATTATACTAGATAATTGAGAAGTGTTTTTTTCAACATTTTTAAAACCAAATTTCCAAATGTGAAGAATTTTAAAAGACATGTTTTATTATTCATTTGCTTTATAATATGTGTTGATTATTAAAAAGATAAATTGTAAAGTTTTAATAATTCAATGTTTTAATTTCAAATTTGTTAGCTGACATTTCCTTCAAGAGTTTGTTAAAAGTTCCATTTTAAATAAATTAAATACATTTTTTGTCTAAAACAAAATTACTAGTACAGTAAATGCTGTTTGTAACTGGTCATTGTTTTAATTAAAGCAAATAATGAGTTTATTTAGACAAAAAAAGGAAAAAAAGTAAAATCTAAATTTAAAAATGTCAACGTGTTTTTGGAGAAATACATTGTTACAAAAACTTTCATTCGTTAAACAACTATCAGTGAAATTGTTTCCATTCCGTGATCGTTTAAATATTTTAATAGAAACAATGGAGTTTTCAGTCCGATTGGAAATATTTAGGCCTGGCTTTGCTGTAGCTCTTTTAAACGCGATCAGTCGAGACACTGTTCACATGAAGCTCCAGAGACGCTGGATTATAGAGAAACCATTAAGACCTTCATAAAACGAGAAGGTCATTAAGGTCGCAGAGACAGAAGCGCATTTATTCTGGGTGGAAGTCCGGTGTGCAGGGGATGACAGATGCCGCCTGCTGATTGGCCGGTTCCTGCTCGGATGGGACTCTCTGTCAACAGCTCCCAATTAGGCCAATCAGAATGGAAGGAAGTAGCTCAGATGGGTCACTTTGTTACCAGTCGTGTTTGTGAAGCCGCAGATGAAAAACAAAACACAATTGCCCGTTCTTTCTTTTCACCACGTGACCCGTCGCCGATTCCGCTCGGGCAAACCCACGGGGGATTTATCATGTTTTGACCTCCGCGTTTCTGAAACCACCAGCCATTGTTGGGGCATTTATATAAACATCGCCCCGCCGGTGTGAATAGAGGGTAAACGAGTGTCCCGGTGTAAACGTGTCATCAGGATCCATTCAGATTAGAAGCTTCTGGAGCGTTTGAGCTCACTCTCCATCAGATTCCCTCGTTATTACGTGCAGGTTTCCGTGTTTTGTCCAGCGCTCGCTCTGATTCCGCCTTATTGCACATTGTGAATTGAAGCCACGTTGCTAATCTTTTCCTAGACCAAATTGCAGCGTGGAGGAACGACTTCAGTTTGGAAGGTTTAGACGGAGAAACTAGAACAAGAGTGGCCTGTAATTCAGCCGGGATGAGGGCGTGGCCGGGGGGGGCGGGCGGGGCTGTGGCGCTGTGATGTGGACCGCCTGTCTGGCCTTTAAAAAGCTCCAGCACTATTTTGGTTGGTGTTGTAGTGGAGCATGATGTTGTGAATGGCAGAGGTGAGCAGAACTCCATCAGCTGAAGAAGAACCAGACCTAGTCCTGCTCCAGGGACTAGATGTTCTACAACATGATGACCCCAACACCGCGGCTTAAGCTGCCCACTGCTCCGGGTGTGTGTGTGTCACTCGACTAGATAATGAGATACAGAGTCGAGTCTCGATACTGCCCCTAGTGGTTATACTGACACTCACTTTCTTTCTTCCATGTGCATCAGCTGTCTATTAGTGCTGTCAAACGATTAAACATTTTTAACTAGTTAATCGCACTTCCCTGAAATTAATAGCGATTAAGTGACTAAAGCTTGAAATAATGGATAATAAAGTGTAATATGTAAATTAATGTGAACTCAACCCTAAATATACACTAGTTTAAATACTGCAATATCATTGCAACTGTGATTAATGGCGTTAAAAATAAAAAAATTAACTCGATTAAGCACTTAAAATGAATCGTGTGCGTTAACTAGTTAACTTTGACAGCCCTCCTGTCTATCTTTCTGTCTGTCTGTCTGTCTGCCCGTCTGTGGCTTTAAAGCTCCTCCTCCTCTCGCTGAGTATTGTCTTTAGACGGAGAGCTGTTCTCCGGCCCGTGTTGACATTACGCTCAGCAGAATCCTAGATTTCCCAGCGGCCCCTGCTTCTTTTCCCAGGCTCATTAATCATAAATTCAGCGGGGGCCAATCACGCGCTGCCGTCCACGGCTCTCGTGGAGACCGTCGCATCCGAACCGAGGGAAACTCGCGAGCTGCCGTGTCAGCAGTATTAATTACCGAAGGGTCGCGTCCGTAAAGGTTTGCGAAACATTAAACCTGAGGCATCTTTTGTTTCTGGGTGGCGTTACACAAGCAAAGCGAAACATATACGAGGCCCGCGAGACCCGCGCAGCGTCCGCTTAACTGATGCCGCGGTTCCTCAGCGGATTCCTGCAGAAGTGATAACTACAGGGAGATTAGCGCCAGGCCGCGCCCGCTCCCGCCGCTACACCAGCGAATGTCAGCAGTGATGCCGCCGCTACAAGAAATCGCGATAGAAAACACTTCACACAATGTTTGATTTTGCTTGAGAAGCTCACACACATCACCCGGAGCCAGGGGTGTAAGGTACTTGAGTAAATGTACTTTGTTACTTTATTTAAGTATGTTTTTGGCTACTTCGTACTTGCACTGAGTATCAAAATTATAAGCAACTTTTACTCTCTACTCCACTGCATTTGTGATTGAGTAGCAGTACTTTTCACTCCACTACATTTCCCTACATATATATATATACAGTGGTATTTGTAAGCATAATGTTACGAATATTAACATTACGAATATTAACTTTACGTGAATAAATGAGTCGCTTAAATTATACATTCTGCATAAAGTACTTTTATCTGTGAGTTTGTGATGTGATTTTCATTTAATATATATATGTAGTGTAAGTGCACTGCATCTCTTTGTATAATTATAATGCAGAGAAACCGTCCTAATCACTTGAGAAGCAACTCAAACTAGACCTTCAATACTCAGAAGAGGAAGAATGTGTTTTAATATTATTACATATAATACATATAATATATCATTTACTCATCAGAATTTTATTTTATATCTACTTGCAACTTTAAGTGATTGAGACTGACTTTGTTCTACCTATTTTTCAAACAGAGGTTAAATTCTGTTTCTGTATTAAAACAATAGTTTGTTTTCACATTTCTTTTTTTGGGTGGCCTATATTGAGTACAAATAAAATACTTCTTAACACTTAAGTTATTTTAAAATGGGATACTTTGCTACTTTGACTCAAGTCTTTTTGAAATGGTTGACTTGTTACTAGTAATGGAGTAATTTTGACTGTAAGTATCTGTACTTTTTACTCAAGTATGGCTGTCCGGTACTCTCTACACCCCTGCCCGGAGCAGTGGGCAGCTTGAGCCTGTGTGTCCTGATCAGAGACGCTCAGTTGTAGAACCTTTTCGAACGCTTCTTTCACTCGGGCTAAACAGCAGTGACGCGAGTGTGTGAGTGTCATCGTAAAGTGGAAACCTGGAGTCCTGATCCAGAATCCCGCCGTGACGTGGCTTTGATGCGCGGGACGTCTCACCGAGAGCTGGGAAGACTCCCGTCTGTCTCCTGCGGCTCCGCTAAGCGGCCGTGGCGGTGTGAGTGACGCGGACGCTAATCGTTCCCAGATCCGCGGCTCTACACGTGCTGTAATGTACGTGCGGCTCGCAGCACTTCCCAATCGATCTTGATGATTTTTGTAACTAAATAAATGAGGTCCCCAGGGCCCAATGTCCCGGTGATTTATGGTCGGACCAGAGCCATCGAGACGAGAACTTACGGCTTATGAATTGCTTGTTTTTGCTGTTGGGAAAAGCATCATCTCGTAGCCGGTTTTGTGGAGTTGAAGTGAAGCGCGTCGGCGTTTTGTAGAGGGAGAGAAATGTGCGGGCGTCTGCGCGAAGGCTGGAGCGTCGGAGCGTATTTATGGGGGTAAATGTGTATGTTGGATACGAGGCTTGGAAAATCAGCTGCCGTCCATATGGGTGGCCTTTCCTTTACCCCGCCACCCCCTGGTCTTCTACGGGCTCCTCAGGAGACCCAGAAACTCCAGCCGCTTCAGCTCCTCCAGAAAATAAAAAGCTCCAGCAACGCAGTGGAACCCGTCCCATGACAAACACCCAGAAGTGCTACAGCCGGAGTGATTCGCTGAAAGATTAGTGATCGCGCTCCTCACCCGGCGTGAAGGTCGTGGACGAGACCAATGTGTTGTTTGTGACTTTTTACAGAAGACATTTGTACATTGATTCATTTACAAACTTTCTAACTCTACACCGTGTGGTCATTCTTGAGTTATCGATGAGCATGCTTTTCAGCAGTTTCCAAAACCCTTCACTCCTGAAAAAGCTGAATGATTGGAAGCGCTAGTGGTCTAGACTAGTGGAGATCAGAGGACTAGTGGTGATTAGAGGAATAGTGGAGATCTCCGAACTACTGGAGATCACAGGACAAGTAGAGATCAGAGGACTAGTGGTGATTGGAGAACTAGTGGAGATCATTGGACTAGTGGAGATCACTGGACTAGTGATGACTAGTAGACTAGTGATTCGAGGAATAGTGGAGATCTCCGAACTACTGGAGATCACAGGACTAGTAGAGATCACAGGACTAGTAGAACTCAGATGACTAGTGGTGATTAGAGGACTAGTGGAGATTACTGAACTACTGGAGATCACTGAACTACTGGAGATCACTGGACCAATGGAGATATCCAGACTAGTGGAGATCACAGGACTAGTGGAGATATCCGGACTAGTGGAGATTACAGGACTGGTGGAGATATCCAGACTAGTGGTGATCGCAGGACTAGTGGTGATCGCAGGACTAGTGGAGATCAGAGGACTAGTGGAGATCACTGGACTAGTGGAGATATCCAGACTAGTGGAGATCGCAGGACTAGTGGAGATCAGAGGACTAGTAGAGATTACAGGACTGGTGGAGATATCTAGACTAGTGGAGATCACTGGACTAGTGGAGATCACTGGACTAGTGGAGATATCCGAACTAGTGGAGATATCCGGACTAGTGGAGATCACAGGACTAGTGGAGATCACAGGACTAGTGGAGATCACTGGACTAGTGGAGATCACAGGACTAGTGGAGATCACAGGACTAGTGGAGATCACTGGACTACTGGAGATCCCTGGACTAGTGGGGATTAGAGGACTAGTGGAGATCACTGGACTAGTGGAGATCACTGGACTAGTGGAGATCACTGAACTACTGGAGATCACTGGACTACTGGAGATCACTGGACTAATGGTGATATCTAGACTAGTGGAGATCACAGGACTAGTGGAGATCACAGGACTAGTGGAGATCACAGGACTAGTGGAGATCACTGGACTAGTGGAGATCACAGGACTAGTGGAGATCACAGGACTAGTGGAGATCACAGAACTACTGGAGATCACAGAACTACTGGAGATCACTGAACTACTGGAGATCACTGGACTAATGGAGATATCCAGACTAGTGGAGATCACTGGACTAGTGGAGATATCCAGACTAGTGGAGATCACAGGACTAGTGGAGATCACAGGACTAGTGGAGATCACTGGACTAGTGGAGATCACTGGACTAGTGGAGATCACTGAACTACTGGAGATCACTGAACTAATGGAGATCACAGGACTAGTGGAGATCACAGGACTAGTGGAGATCACTGGACTAGTGGAGATCACTGGACTAGTGGAGATCACTGGACTAGTGGAGATCACAGGACTAGTGGGGACTCGTGAGGCTGATCTTGCGAGCATGATCTGGTCACATCAGGCTCAGACGCCACATGAGCTCCAGCACACGTAATGTGTTTTGGGTTATTTTCTCGTCCGTTATCACATCATCAGCAGCAGAACATTCAGAGCAATGTTTTGACGGAACACTGGACGAGATCTGAGTTTCCGGCTCTGAAGACCCTTTGATGTCGGCAGCTGCAGACCACCGGTGCCACGCCAACTATTCCTATTGTGATGTGCCACAGAATGACAACGACGGACAGTCTTCACCTTCTCCCGCGGGCACAACTGCGCGTGAAGAAGAAGAAAGGCCACGGCTGGATCCGGTTTCCCCGCAAATAGCCACGCAGAAGCGGCGCGCGTGTGATCGCCAACATACCGCCGACATGTTTATAATAGATCTAATGAGCGGCGGATTCAGACTCGTCCCAGACGCGGCTTCGCTGGCGCTAATGCCAAGGTCACGGAGCCCAGCTTGGCTTTTTCTTCACTTAGGCTTCATTACAGCCAATTATACCCCAGCTGCCGCCATTCTTTAGCCGGGTGCTGCCAAATGGCGTCTAAATGGCCTGGCCTTTCTCTGGCCTTGTGTGATGTAAACGGAGAGGCTTCGGAGTGGACGGCAGGTGGTCCCGGACCCCCGTCTCTGCCATGTTCCCACACTGGCATGAGATCTGCCCACGGGTCCCCGAGATGAGTGGCAGCTCCGGAACAGCGTGCGAGAGATAGTTAGCGCTCTTCTGTCAGTGTCCAGGCTCATGAAGAGGCTGGAAGTCAATCTTCACTGAAGGTTCCCACAGCTCGACCTTCAGACTCACCTCTAGAGAGAGTGAGAGAGAAGGAGAGAGTGAGTGAGACAGAGAGAGAGAGAGAGAGAGAGAGAGAGAGAGAGTGAGAGACACAGAGGGACAGAGTGAGAAAGAGAGTGAGAGACAGACAGAGAGTGAGTGAGAGAGTGAGAGACAGACAGATAGAGAGAAAGTGTGAGACAGGCAGAGAGTGAGCGAGAGAGTGAGAGACAGACAGACAGAGATATAGTGAGAGACAGAGAGAGAGAGAGTGAGAAGGAGAGTGAGAGAGAGAGACCAAGTGAGAGACAGAGAAAGAGAGTGAGTGAGAAGGAGAGAGTTAAAGAGAAAGAGTGAGACACAGACAGACAGAATGAGAGATAGAGTCAGAGAAAGATAGAGAGAGTGAGATACAAAGAGAGACAGAATGACAAAGAGAGAGTGTGAAAGAGAGAGTGAGAGTGGTAGTGAGAGACAGAATGAGACGGAGAGAGTGAGAAACAGAGAGAGAGTGTGAAAGAGAGTGAGGGTGAGTGAGAAAGAGAGAGAAACAAGCAGTGACAAAGAGTTAAAGACAGAGAGAGAGATGTGATAGTGAGAAATAGTGAGTGAGAGACAGAGAGAGAGTGAGAGAGAGAGAGAAAAGAGAGAGAGAGAGCGAGAGAGAGAGAGAGAAAGAGAGAGAAAGAGAGACAGTTATAATAGACAGAATGTTCTGCTGAGAGAGAGAGAGAGAGAAAGAGAGGAGCCAGGCTAAGCTACCAAGTTAACGTTACTTTACTTTACTTTACTTGTAGAATAAAGTGTTAGTGAGCAGCGCTGTTTGCTTTCCCAGCGGCAGTAGAGACGCTGAGGGAGAGCGTCCGTCGCTAACAATGCTAACATCGCCTGAGCGTGAGTAATGAGCGAGCGCTCTTCTCTCAGAAGCTCGGCGTGTTCGTCAGCGACTCGTTCGTTACTCCGGCTCGTTTACGGAAAGCGCAGCGGCGTTTATTACTCCATGTTGACTTAAGCGCGTTTCATTTCCCTCTTCTTCAGGAGAGCGTGACACTTCTAATCAGAGTGTTTGTGCTAATGTGTGAAAGTCTCTGCGCCGTTTTTCACGCACGTTGTTTACGTCGTTGGCGTGTTGCTCATCTGCGTCCGGCGAGAAGAAAACGCCGCTAATCACGATGGCTTGGGGCGGAGCTTCGGCTTCAACTGATGATCCCATCACACACTTGGTAGCTTAGCTTGACCCATTCATCTCTCTCTCTCTCTCTCTCTC
>QKNR01015826.1:33661-61728 GCA_028031935.1 Paedocypris micromegethes | reverse complement strand
AGAGAGAGAGACACATACAGAGAGAGAGAGAGAGAGAGAGAAAGAAAGAGAGAGTCCGAGAGAGAGAGAGAGAGACAGGGAGAGTGAGAGACAAACAGACAGACAGACAGAGAGAGAGAGAGAGACAGGGCGAGTGAGAGACAGACAGACAGACAGACAGAGAGAGAGACAGGTAAATGTAGGGACACGTGTCTGTGATGCTGGTTAAACTGGTGTGTACCTCGGTCTGCACCATCAGTGGGCGACTCATCCTCATCTGCCTCACGACCCCTGCGACCCCGACGGCCCGGTCCTTCTCCAGCTGCTTCAGCAGGACGTCCAGCGCGATCAGCGTCCCGGTGCGGCCCACGCCAGCGCTACACACACACACACACACACACACACACTGAGCGCGCCTCACACCCAGGGGGCGTGGCCTCACCTGCAGTGCACCACCGGGGGGCCGGGCGAGGCATGTTGGCGCAGCAGCTGGCGGAAGCGCATCAGCTCCTCCGTGCCACCGGGGACGCCGTGATCCGGCCAGGCCGTGAAGTGGAAGTGTCTGACGCGCCGCACCTCGCCCGACTCCCTCTGCCCGGGGTGAGACACGTCACACACGCACACACACACACACACACACCAGCCTGACTAATAAACACACGCGCTCACGTTCTCCACAGCAAAGTCCCTCAGGGTCCAGCTCACTGTCTTCTCCTCACGCTCCACAGACACCAGCAGGTTAGAGAAGAGCAGCGGCGTGTGGTCAGCAGGCCAGTACTGCTCACACTTCACCTGAGAGAGAGAGAGAGAGAGAGAGAGAGAGAGAGAAACAGTGTTGGATATCAGAGATAGTAAAGAGAGAGAAGTATAGAAAGAGACAGAAAAGAGAGAGAAAGAGAAGGATAGAGAGAGAGACAGAAAAGAGAGAGAAAGAGGATAGAAAGAGTGAGAGAGAAACAGTGTTAGATATCAGAGATAGTAAAGAGAGAGAAGGAAAGAAAGAGACAGAAAAGAGACAGTGAGAGATACAGAGAGAGAGAGAAAGAGAAGGATAGAGAGACACGGTGAGAGAGACAGAAAAGAGAGAGACAGAAAGACAGAGAGAAAAAGGATAGGGAGAGATAGAGAGAGAGAAGGACAGAGAAAGCAAGCGAGAGAGAGACAAAGGGAGAGCGAGGGAGAGACAGAGAGAGAGAGACAGAGAGAGAGAGACAAAGAGAGACAGTGAGAGACAGAGAGAGAGAGACGGAGAGATAGTGAGAGAGAGAGACGGAGAGAGACAGAGAGAGAAAGACAGTGAGAGAGAGAGAGAGACAGAGAGAAAGAGACAGAGCGAGGGGGCAGAGAGAGGGGGAGAGAGAGAGAGAGAGAGAGAGAGAGAGAGAGAGAGAAACACTGTTAGATATCAGAGATAGAAAAGAGAGAGAAGGAAAGAGAGAGACAGTGAGAGAGAGAAAGAGAAGGATAGAGAGACAGAAAAAAGAGAGAGACACAGTGAGAGAGAAAGAAAAGAGAGAGAGACAGAAAGACAGAGAGAGATAGAGAGAGAGAAGGACAAAGGGAGAGTGAGGGAGAGACAGAGAGAGATGGAAGGAGAAAGAGAGAGGGAGAAAGAGAGAGTAAGGCAAAGAGAGGGAGAGAGAGAGACAGAGAGAGAGAGCAGCAGCAGGTGGCTCTGAGATGATGCTGTCACACACACCCTGCCGTTCTCCACACAGTTGGTCAGCATGACCACAGCCGTGGACCGTTTCTCCCACACCATCCTCCAGAAGTCCTCCAGGGTGTTGGGCAGCGGACCCTGAGCGGCGATGTACTGGCAGCTGGAGCCTCCGAAGCCCTGAGGACGCGACACGCGTGTTACAGCTTCTCCGGCATCACGTGACCCGAGCCAGACCAGTGCGACACCCGTGAGCGCCGCGTGCGAGACTTGCAGGCATGAAGCTGGCGTTGATGTAACCAGAGTCTCCGTCACCGCGGCTGGAGAGATGCACCCGCGAGCAGTCGTCTGGAAGAGCCGTGAGGTCAGAGTGTGTGTGTGTGTGTGTGTGTGTGTGTGCGGCGCTCACAGGCCAGCACGTTGAGGAAGCGGTTCTTCTCCTTGTTCTCGGGCAGACGGGCGGCGGCACTGGACTGCTCGGTGCCCAGGCAGCTCAGACTCTGTGTGAGAGACGCTTATCATCCTCAGTCACACGGTTCACTGGAGCGCCGTGACCCTCGCACCTCGTACTCCTCGCTGAAGCCTCGGTTCTGGTCTCTGCTCAAGCGCTGGAAGTGCTCGGCAAACTCCTCACACGGGATCTTCCTGAGGACAGCGCGGTCACGTGAGGAACACGCTCTCAGAGAGGAACACGGGTCACGCGTCTGACCTGAAGACATCAGACAGGTGCAGCTCCGGCTGGCTGAGGGGCGATCGGGGTCTCCTGAGGAGAAGACGGCGTCAGGACAGACAGACGCTCAGCTCGAGGAGAGAACTCTTGCTCACCGTTTCCGTCTTGACCTGCGAAACCACAGGAACAAGGCGGCACAGACGACGCTCAGCAGCAGGAACACCAGAACCCCGGCGATGACTCCTGCCACACAAGAGTGTGAGTCCACCAGCAGACGCGTCCTGATGCTCTGTGTCCGTCTGCGTCACCTGTGGTGTCGGTCTGGCAGTTGACTGACGCGCTCTGACAGTTCTGGGCCCCGGAGCAGGTGGTGGCGTCCACACGATACCAGCGCGCCGCCTGCAGACCCTTCACCAGCGCCGTGTTGGCCGAGCTGAGCGCCCGCTCCTCTCCGTTCACCTTCACGCTCACCGAGTCGAAATCTCCTGACTGGGTCGTCCACTGGACCGTCAGCCCATAAGGCAAGGACTTGCAGGCGAGGTCGATGACGTTATTGGGTACTGGTCAGGAGGAGAAAGGTGAAGCGCGTGCTCGTGTGGATCAGCTGAAGGTCACGTACCCAGCGTCAGGTGGTGTGAGCACTGCAGGAGCATCTCATCGCTCAGCTGGTACCACAGGGAAACGCTGTAGCGCCGTCCCGCCACCAGGGCCAGCACGCGGGCCACGCCCTCCTCCACAGGGCTCCAGCTGTCTTCAGAGACGGACAGGTGTGTGCAGCCCTCCACCGCCGCGCTCACGGAGGAGTTGGTGACGTTCCACTGGAAGGACGAGCAGTCGATGGCTGGCAAACACCAGAGTTACTAACCACCAGGAGTAGACGTGTCGGACCGAGACTCTTACTGGTGACACTGGGGAAGGTCTGGCCCGGACTGGTGACTCCGTTCACCACGGTGTGAAGAGTGAAGCTGTACTGCGTCCCCGAGGTCAAGGGTCTGTACGTGTGCGCAAAACCAGAAACATTCTCCCATCCGTCAAACAGGACCTCGGAAGTGTCATTCAAGGTCAGACTGTAGTTGTAGATGTCATTGTGGTGAAGCTTCTCCCAGGTGATGGTCAGTGTGTCCTGTGAGCGATTGATGCTGACGTCCGTCACGTCAGACAGTGCTGCGGAATAAACACCGACTGGTCAAAGTTCAACGACGTGTCGTAACCATAAAGTGTGAAGAATCAGATGGTTGTGCAGGTGCTGGTCACGTCATTAGACCCTACAAACGCTGTCACACTGATGTCAGTGATGAAACGAGCACATAGGGAAAAACAACTCAATGTTTTGACGATGTTCTTGTAATATGACCAACACCTGCGTAACAGAGACAAAAGTGGAGAGACAATTCTGAAGAACTTCACTTACTTGTGGTCTGAGTGAAATTGTATCCGCTGCTGTTGACGTTGCAAAACTTGGTGAAAAGAGTAAAACTGTAATTTGTTGCAGGAATTAACCCTGATAAACTGTAGTGAGACTCGGTTAGCTCCATAAGGGTGGAGCCGCCGTCTGATTGGCCGCTCCACTGGAGAGTGTACGTGTAGGAGTTGTTGTCCACGTTCGCCACTTCTTGCCATTCAAGGACGATGTCGCTGTCGTTGTGATGCACCACAGACACAGTCTCAACATTAGACGGCACTGAAACACACGTGTGAGGAGGAGTGGCTCTAATGACACGACTGATGGCTTTTAAATACACGGATGGAATCAACGTTACTGCAGTTCACTCTTCCACATCACTATTAGAAGCTGCGACCTCTTGGACACAAGTCCTGTTCCTCTCCACGATAGAGTCGAGTGAAAGCGTTTACTCACCGGTCACATTAGAGAAGTTGAACCCGCTGCTTCTCACTCCATCAAACACGGTGTGAAGAGTGAAGGAATAGTTGGTTCCAGGAGTGAGAGACGAGGCGGTGAAGTCCCTCAGGTCAGAATCTGAGGAGGAGATGTTGTTCTCCACTGCGTCATAGATCAGCACATACCAGTACGAGCTGTTGCTGTTCTTCCACTCTAGTTTGATCTCTGTCTCGGTCTGAGCGACTACAGAAACACTCGGAACATCAGGAACCCCCTGAGGAGAGATGACATTAGCACATTTAGACGATCAGAACGTTATATAAAGGTTTATACATTTTTTGGATGGTGAAGGTCACTGGCAAAGAGACTCACCCACCGTTCCCAGTGTTCAAGTGAACAGAGAGAAGAAGGGGAGGAAAATCTGGGTAGAGAAAGAAAGCGGAGAAAAAGAAGATAGTGACCGTTTAATAGTGAGATTGATCATGTGATTGTTCGTCTGAGAGGAAGAGGATCTGTTTCTGAAGAGCGAGAACAAATGTAGCACTTTACAGGAACAATTTTGCCAGTTTGTGTTTTATGTTACTATTTACTTGTATCAGATTTTGCTACTAGTTACTACTATTACGTATATGTGATAATAAATATGTAAAAAAATAAGCTCTGGGCCGTTTTTACCAGAGTAAAGTTAATCAGGCAGCGCTTCATCAGGAGAGTGAAACCTCAGCACATACACACACACATACACACACACACACACACACACACACACACACACACACACACACACAGAGCAGTGGGCAGCAGTTTGAGTATGAACCCCTTAGATCAATTCGTTGTCAATTTTGTATTTACTGTATTTTAAAGTTTTGGTTCTTTAGCTTAAGCAAAGCAAAAAGTGAAAAACTGGGACGAAAAACACTCCAGATTGTTTCAAGTCTAGATCAACGTATTTCTTCTTTTCCATCGAGATCAGAACCTTTTTTTCTTCATGACTGAACACAATCATCTCTGTGAACGCTCGGGTCGGTCTGTTCACATCGCTTATCACAGCACAAAAACCACAAGTGTCAGAAAATGCAGAAGGAAAAAGTTTCCTCGTGAGCTAAAAACACTGGAGCCGAGCCTGACACGACTAAAGTCCACAACCAACCAAACCACAACCAACCAAACCACACCACAACCAATCAAACATCACAACCAAACCACAACCAACCAACCAAACTCCACAACCAAACTAAACTCCACAACCAAACTAAACTCCACAACCAAACTAACGAAAACGCCACAACCAAACGAAACCCCACAACCAAACTAAACGTCCACAACCAAACAAACCCACAACCAAAACGTCCACAACCAAACTAAACTCCACAACCAAACTAAACGTCCACAACCCAACAACCAAAAACAACTCCACAACCAAACACAACGCCACAACCAAACTAAACTCCACACCAAACAAACCCAACAAACCAAACGTCCACAACCAAACCAAACCCACAACCAAACAAACTCCACAACCAACAAACCCAAACCAAAAACTCCACAACCAAACAAACTCCACAACCAAACTAAACCCAACACACAAACCAAACTAACCCACAACCAAACATAAATCCACAACCCAACAAACTCCACAACCACCAAACCAAACTCCACAACCAAACAAACTCCGCAACCAAACTAAACCCCACAACCAAACCAAACCCCCAACCAACCAAACAAAACTCCACAACCAAACTAAACTCCACAACCAAACAAACGCCACAACCAAACTAAACTCCACAACTCAAACAAACGCCACAACCACAACCAAACTCCCACAACCAAACTAAACCCACAACCAAACAAACTCCACAACCAACCAAACTCCACAACCAAACAAACTCCACAACCAACCAAACTCCACAACCAAACTAAACCCCACAACCAACAAACCCACAACAAACAAACCCACAACCAAACCAAACCACAACCAAACAAACTCCACAACCAAACTAAACCACAACCAACAAAAAACTCCACAACCAAACAAACTCCACAACCAAACAAACCCAAAACCAACAAACTCCACAACCAAACTAAACTCCACAACCAACAAACTCCACAACCAAACAAACTCACAAACCAAAAACCACACCCAACAAACTAAACTCCACAACCAAACTAAACTCCACAACCAACAAACCAACCAAACAAACCCACAACCAAACCAAACCCCAACCAACAAACCCACAACCAACAACTAACCAAACAACCAAACCAAACCCACAACCCAACTAACACACCAAACCAACCAAACCCCAACCAACTAAACCCACAACACCAACCAAACAACTCCACAACCAAACAAACCACAACAAACAACCCACAACCAAAACAAACTCCACACCAAACTAAACCCACAACCAAACCAAACATCAAACCAAACTAACCAAACCCAACTAAACTCCACAACCAAACAAACCCACAAACCAACCAAACTCCACAACCAAACTAAACCCACAACCAACCAAACAAACAACTCCACAACCAACAAAACTCCACAACCAAAACTAAACTCCACAACCAACCAAACCCCACAACCAAACAAACTCCACAACCAAACAACCCCACAACCAAACCAACTCCACAACCAAACTAAACTCCAAACCACCAAACAAACTCCACAACCAAACAACCCCACAACAAACAAAACCACAACAACCAAACCAAACCCACAACCAACAACAACCCACCAACCAACCAAACCAAACCCACAACCAAACTAAACCCACAACCAACCAAACCACAACCAAACTAAAACTCCACAAACCAACCAACACTAAACCCACAACCAACACAACACACACAACAAACTCCACAACCAAACAAACCCACAACCAAAACAAACCCACAACCAACCACAGCCACAACCAAACGAAACCACAACCAACTAAACAAACTCCACAACCAAACTAAACCCACAACCAAACAAACTCCACAACCAACCAAACCAAACTCCACAACCAACACAAACTCCACAACCAACCAAAACAAACCCCACAACCAAACCTAAACCCACAACCAAACCAAACTCCACAACCAAACAAACCCACAACCAACAAACAAACCCACAACCAAACTAAACTCCACACCAAACAAACGCCACAACCAAACTAAACCCACACCACCAAACAAACCACAAAACCAACCCACACAACCAAACCAAACCCAAACCAACAACTAAACCACAACCAAACTAAACCAACCAACCAAACTCCACAACCAACAAACGCCACAACCAACCAAACTAAACCTCACAAACAAACCACAACCAAACAAACCCCACAACAACAAACCCACAACAAACCAACCCACAACCAAACGAAACTCCAAACACCAACCCACAACCCAAACCACAACAACCAAACTCCACAACCAACCAAACCAACCAACAACCAAACAACCAAACCCACAACCAAACAACCAACCAACAACTCCACAACCAAACAAACCCACAACCAACTAAACCACAAACCAAACAACCACAAACCAACCAAACAAACCCACAACCAACCTAAACTCCACAACCCCAAACAAACCCACAACCAAACAAAACAAACCCACAACCAAACCAAACCCACAACAAAACAAACCCACAACCAAACTAAACTCCACAACCAACCAAACCCACAACCAAACCAAACTCCACAACCAAACTAAACTCCACAACCAACCAAACTCCACAACCAAACTAAACTCCACAACCAAACAAACCCACAACCAAACAAACTCCACAACCAACAAACTCCACAACCAAACCAAACCACAACCACCCAAACTAAACCCACAACCAAACTAAACTCCACAACCAAACAAACTCCACAACAAACCAAACTCCACAACCAAAAACTAAACTCCACAACCCAAACAAACTCCACAACCAAACCAAACTCCACAACCAAACTAAACTCCACAACCAAACTAAACTCCACAACCAAACAAACCCACAACCAAACCAAACCCACAACCAAACCAAACTCCAAACCCAAACAAACCACAACCACAACCAAACCACAACCAACCAAACTCCACAACCAACTAAACTCCACACAACCAAACAAACTAAAAACCAAACCAACTACGCCACAACCAAACTAAACTCCACAACAACCAATAAACCCACAACCAAATAAACTCCAACCCAACCAAACAAACTCCACAACCAAAAACCCACAACCAAACCAAACTCCACAACCAAACCAAACTCCACAACCAAACTAAACCCACAACCAACAAACCACAACCAAACTAAACTCCACAACCAACCAAACCAAACTCCACAACCAAACAAACTCCACAACCAACAAACCACAACCAACAAACGCCACACCAACAAACAAACCCACAAACAACCAAACAAACCCACAACCAAACGAAACCCAACCAAACTAAACTCCACAACCAACCAAACAAACTCCACAACCAAACTAAACTCCACAACCAACTAAACCCAAACCAAACTAAACCCACAACCAAACTAAACCACAACCAACCAACTCCAAACCAAACAAAACTCCACAACCAACCAAACAAACTCCACAACCAACCAAACTCCACAACAAACAAACCCACAACCAAACTAAACCCACAACCAAACAAACTCACACCAACCAAACAAACCCACAACCAAACTAAACTCCACAACCAAACCAACAACCCACAACCAAACTAAACTCCACAACCAAACAAACTCCACAACCAAACTAAACTCCACAACCAAACTAAACTCCACAACCAAACAAACCCACAACCAAACCAAACCCCACAACCCAAACCCACAAAAAACCACACACACCAAACAACCACACCAACCAAACAAACCCACAACACAAACTCCACAACCAAACTAACCACAACCACCAACTAAACTCCACAACCAAACCAAACCTCCACAACCAAACCAAACTCCACAACCAAACTAAACCCAAACCCACAAACCCACAACCAAATAAACTCCACCAACCAAACAAACGCCACAACCAAACTAAAACTCCACAACCAACAAACTCCACAACCAAACCAACTCCACAACCAAACTAAACTCCACAACCAACAAACTCCACAACCAAACAAACTCCACAACCAAACTAAACTCCCACCAAACCAACCCACAACCAAACAAACTCCACAACCAAACTAAACTCCACAACCCAACTAAACTCCACAACCAAACTAAACTCCACAACCAAACTAAACTCCACACAACCAAACTAAACTCCACAACCAAACTAAACTCCACAACCAAACCAAACTCCCACAACCAACTAAACTCCACAACCAACCAAACACCACAACCAAACCAAACTCCACAACCAAACTAAACTCCACAACCAAACTTAACTCCACAACCAACCAAACTCCACAACCAAACTAAACTCCACAAACAACCAAACTAAACTCTACAAACATACTAACTCCAAAACCCAATACTAAATCACAACCAAACTAAACTCCACAACCAACCAAACTAAACTCCACAACCAAACTAAACTCCACAACCAAACTACTCCACAACCAACCAAACTAAACTCCACAACTCAAAACCGTTAAACCATCCGAACGTTCATCTACCGGGAGCGTCTTTCACGTCTTTCATGTCTTTCACATCGAGCGCTCATTGTGTCGTGAAGCGAAGCCATTGTTTACAGCTGTGTCAATAAACATGACAAAATAAAAGTCTTTTTCTCAGGTGTCTCCAGCGCTGAGGAGATCAGGATCAGGATCTGTCACCAGGTCCGGTGGCTTCTACAACAGACTTGACCAGACACTTTACTCTACAGCGGCCTCACTTATCTCACCTGACCTTTGACCTCTTTCCTAAGCGAAACCATAAATCCAGGAGCGTGACGTGTGAAACCGCATGTGAGACACACAGACCTGACGACGTTTGTGTTTGTGAGACGCTACGACTCCAGCACGTCTGCCTGGGTTGTGGTGGTGATGATGGTGAAGCGCCGACCCTGATGGACTCACCAGCAGCGGAGCCACGTTCAGCAGAACCAGCATCATCAGCCGCCTCATGATGGTCCCAGCCTCTGCTCCTCACACACACGCCTCATCTGAAGAACCTGAAGAACCTGATGCGGAGCTCAGCTGGAGCTTCTCCTTCTGCTCGTGATGTGGAAGCTTCTGCTTTGACCTTTGGCTCCACGGCTCTTCCTTATTTAACCAGCTCCACCCTGAAGATCACGTCAGCTCCGTTGCTCCTGTGAGAGAGCGAGACCACCGGCTTCATCACACGCGGGGGCTGGTGTTTAGCTTTCATTACTCTCTCGCTCTCAGCCGTTAGATGAACACACAGAAAGAGGTCGAACTGGTTCTGAGTGTGTGAGAGGAAACACAAGACTTGTTGAGTCAGCGCCATCACTCCTCTTCTACTTATGAAAGAGGAAGAAACTGATATTGTAATTAATAGCACAAACAGCAGAACGGAGGCTTTATATCAGCTGGAAAAGTGCCGAAGACGAGAAATAATACAGTGGTGCTTTATCTCCAAGTCAAATAATTCACTGGTTTAAAACAAGAAACTATTACGCAATAACAGTATTTAATAAAGCATGACAAACTTTGAGATGTTAATAACGTGCGTTTTCTCTGGATCTTCTGGGGCCGAGCAACATCCATTAAACACACACACGCACGCACACACACACACACACACACACACACACACACACACACACACACATGAACGCTCCCGGAACTTTCCAGTAACACAGATCGGAATTCGGTTGTCAACTGATAGAGTAATAAAACGGTAAAGTAAAACTGTCAGTGCCTGATAGCGTCTTAAAGTGACCAACATCTCTGATCTACCAAGTGTTTAAACATTCTGAATTATTGGACATATAGAGTCGTGCCAAACAAGGTTAACAAACAATGAATCTAAACCCTTTTTAAAATCGCAAGCAGGTGTTTCTCACCCTACAGGTAAGATCGCGTCACTTTTGTCCATGTCCGCACCTCACACTGGCGGTTTGACTCCTCACCTGTAGGTGTCGCTGCAGCCGAACTACGCCCTGAGAAACTCACTACAGCTGTTAGAAGTATAAAGGGCGGGAATATAACGGGTGTTTGATCTGCGGCGAGTCTGACAAGTTCCGGCGTTCGGCGGCGCAGGTGAGGCAACAGCGCGCGCTTTGGTACATTTTGGCGCGTGCGTCGGTTTTCGCGGCTTTCTCTGGTGTGTTTGTTGATTGACGTGGGTTCGTGTAGCGGTTCCGTTCACATTCGGATTTAATTTTCACTTTCTAACGTCAAGAACAACTGTCCGACAATATGAGAGTTGTAACAAATCAAAACATGAAAACGTTTTATTCCAAATGTGTTAAAAATATATAAAACTTTTCTGTATTATATTTTTTATATATTTTACACTGACCTGAGGCGACTGTGCTTTTATCAGGCCAAACTGCTCCGTGTGTGTGTGTGTGTGTGTGTGTGTGTGTGTGAGAGAGAGAAAGAGTGATACAGAGAGAGAGTGTGTGTGTGTGTGTGTGTGTGTGTGTGTGTGTTATTCGCAGGACACTTGTGTGGTTTCAATCGCACCCACTCACTTTCCTCCACTTCCCCATTTGAACCCGTTTCGTCCATCATCCAATCAGATTGCTGTGAGGAAAGCTCTGTGATGTCATTAGATGATGTAGACGTGATTGTGTCGCCGTTAGTTATTGTTGTTTGTTGAGCGTCACACAACATCATCAGGACCAGCGTGAACACACACACACACACACACACACACACGGCGAGAGCGGAATACTGACCTGTCGCTTCTCCCTCAGAGATGTCCCTGGTCAAGCAGAACCTCCAGCAGAGCAACGAGGCGAACATCAACAAGCTGATCAACCTAAAGCTGACGGCGTCATACGTGTTCCTGTCGCTGGTGTGTTTCTGTGTGTGTGTGTGTGTGAGACGCTGACTGATCTCCACCTCGAGCAGGCCATGCACTTCCACCGGGACGACGCGGCTCTTCCCAACTTCTCCGAGTTCTTCCTGCGGCGCTCTGGGAAGGAGCGTGACCAGGCCGAGCGTCTGCTGACGTACCAGAACTCTCGTGGTGGACGCGTCCTCCTCCAGAACATCAGCGTGAGTGTGTGCTGGTCTCGCTGCTGCTCGGCTCTGATCCTGTGGTGCCTCCTGCTTCCAGAAGCCCGTCCGTGACCACTGGAGAGGAGGTCTGGAGGCCATTCACTTCTCCCTGGAGTACCAGAAGACTCTCAACCAGACCCTGACCGAGATCCACCAGTGCGCCCGTCAGAACACGGACCCTCACGTGAGAAGCCGCTACGCTCCTTCTGTTGTAATGTGGCTGCTCGATGGTTAATTCTGCTGCAGCTGTGTGACTTCCTGGAGACTCACTTCCTGTCGGACAGTCACGACACCATCAAGATGCTGGGTGACCACGCCCGGAGCCTGGGCTCCATCGCCTCGTCTGACCCCTCGGGACCAATGGGGGAGTATCTGTTTGACAAACACTCGCTGTGATCGTGAACACGCATGCACATGCACGCGCGCACACACACACACACACACACACACACACACACGGGGGACCGACTGGTGTTGCACCATCGCTGTGATGTTCAGAAGAAGCTTTACAATAAAAAAAAAGTTTTCCCAAAAAATCTTTTTCTTTATTCCCAATCCCAAGCACAGATTTTTATTTCAAACAATCGATGAAACGTCTGGTTAATGTCACTAGATTAAAATGACACCACATCATAAATAAAACAAGTCCTAGTTAAACTGATTAGTTGGGACGAACTAATAAATAAAGGTATTTCTCTGGAGGTCACAGTGTTGAGAAGCCCGTGTGTGATTGGTTCTTCACTGAAGCTACATTACAGTCATAGATGGTTGAAGCCTGTGATTGGCTGATCATCCATTAGGGGTGTGTATAATGGTTGCGTCTTGCCTTGTGATTGGCTGAATATTTAGAAGGGGTGTGTCTTGTCCTTCGGGTGAACATCTAAGGGTTGTGTCTTCCCTTGTGGTTAGTTGAACCTCTATAAGGGGTGTGTCTCATCCTACTTTGGGATATCTTATTAGACTCTTGAATATATTACTGGATTACATTCTCATGATTCTGATATATTTATCATAAAATTAAAATTATTGGATTTGGAGATTTGAAAAGTGGAATTTTTTTTTTAATCTATTCTTTGCTTAGTATTTGAATGCTTAGAATGTTGGAAGAAGTTTATTTTAAAATAAATATCCAGAACTTGAATAGTTCTTGCAGAGGTTCTCCATTAAAACTCATCATCAACGTCCAGCACGTGCAGCTCCTCCTCGGCTCGTTTCTCTGCGTCTCTTGGTTCTGACCGTTCTCTGCGTTCAGTGTGATGATGTTCCCGACAGATTCCCGTCAGAGCTTTCGCCGCTTCCACAGACACTTTCAGCTTCCCAACAACGTCCTGCTCCACACCGACGCTGACGACTGAGGAGGACAGACGCTCGAGACCGATCACAAGAACACCACAGGCGTCTCAAACTCACTGTTGATT
Organism: Paedocypris micromegethes; assembly: GCA_028031935.1. Lineage (NCBI taxonomy): Eukaryota > Metazoa > Chordata > Actinopteri > Cypriniformes > Paedocypris > Paedocypris micromegethes. The sequence continues at coordinate 48,031 of QKNR01015826.1, read as the reverse complement.
TGCTGCTCGATCACATCGTTCCCGCTCAGAAGCAGCTCCCGTAGGTCCAGGTAGGCGTATCCCACATCTTGGCACTCCTCCTCCTCAGTCAGGGGCTCGCTCACCACGCTGAACTTTAACCTGCAGGGTTGATGGGGAGGGACGTGAAGCCTGAGACTGTCCGCTGGTTTCGTGAGTCCTCTCGACCCACCTGCCGTGATTCGGGTCGGTTCCCTCCATCACGGTGCAGAGGTACTGCCTCAGGGGAGCCGCCGCCGCCGACTCCACGTGAATCACTGGTCCGCAGAGGAAGCGCTCGTCAACGCTGGTCTGGGCGTCGGCTCAGCACTCACCTCTCGTGAAGTTGAAGTGTATCTCCTCTCCTTCCGTGGGTTTGCGCAGTGACACCGGGGTTTCGGTGGTCTCCATCGGGACGCCCACCAGTCTGTATTCCACATAGACTTGATGCACCGACTGGTCCAGTGCGACGACGGATGTCGGGTTAAAGGAGAGCGACAGGATTTCCACTCGGAGTCTGTCGCTCTGTGAGACGGAGGAAACCGCTGGAGTGAACCTTCTAGAGGAATCCGGAGAAGTTTGAGAAGACTTGGATACCTTCTTCCGAGGCTTTGGTGGGTGAGGAACTATGATGACGTCACTTCCGCTCGACTCGTCTGCGTCACTGTGTGCTGTGTTGAAGAGAAGCGAACAGAGTAATGAATCTGTCCAGTGTGTGCTGGCGGTCACTGAATAAGAGAAACACTTACTTCTGTCTTCCATTTCTTTGTCCTCATATTCCTGGTCTGATGATGTCACTAGCTTCTGCAGAAAAGAGAGGGTCAGTTGCGTGATCATTGATCTTGGTTTGTGGGACAGTCCTGAGCGTCACCTTCTCACGGTGATGGCGGCGGCGCTCTTCGGTTAAGCTGGCGTGTATGGGTCTGGTTGGTGCTGGAGCAGGTGGAGACCCGGGCTGACTGGATGGGGTGCGTTTAGTGGGTGAGACCGTGGCTGCTCCTCTTTCAGGGGGTCTTCTCGGGGTGAACAGAGGTTCCGTGGTCTTGGCTCGGTGGTCTGATGGAGTCTGAAGCTGAAGGCAGAAGGTACTCAAAGATCTGACCAATCAGAGCACTGCTCCTTCTGACATTTAGCGTAACGCCTGCTTCTACTGCAAAGTTTTTTTTTTACTGCAAAAATTTAGCAAAGTCTGTCATTATGGAATATGAGTTCTCGTGACTTCTCATACTGGACGTTAAACCTTTACAGTCTTGTAATGTTTTTCTGAGTAAGGAGATCACTCACCCTGGGCTTTGCGATGGGTCTCGGTGGATCTTCACTCCTGTGTACCAGCATCTGTTTCTCCTGCTCTTCTCCGCCTCTGATGAGAGTCTCCACTGACTTGAAGGGAAACCTCCACCTGAGCGAGACTCTCACGGTTCCTCTGGCGCCACCAGCAGGATCTCGCAGCACGTAGTCACCTGGAAGCAGAGGTCTTTACTGAAGCTGCCCGTTCCAGCGTTCCTCCACGTGTTCTACCTCTGATCGCTCTGCCCGACGCCAGGGGCCGCAGCGGGATTGGTGTCTTGGCCAGATACGTTTGCGGCGTTTGACTTTCGCTGTCGTCGAACAGATACACCCAGAGACTGCCCACGCTCAGGTACTCCACCACATCCACGCTCACGGCCAGGGGATAGACGGCGGCGTCCTGGAACACGGGGTCCACGCAGCCGGGAACGATGTGTGTGGAGTGAGCGGGGAGGTCATAGAGGCGGTAAGTCAGGTAGGCGTCTGGAAGGAGTCCTGGCCAGTGCGTGCTGAGACCCGTGCAGCGCTCCACCACCACCTCCAGCTCGTTGGGGATCCCGCCACCGTAGTCAAACACCTCCTGCAAGATGATAGCACGTGGAGCTGGTTACAGCTTATTATCATTCTCTACAGACTACGCTTCTCCCATTCCTGGAGATTCAAGTTGGAGGTTGCACTTACTTCTTGTTCCTCGGGAGCCCAATTCGAGCTCCTTGTGTGTTCTGAAGCCGTTGTGCAGACAGCGTCAGCCTTTCCAGACTCCTTTGGTTCCTTCTGCGGATGTAAACACACCCAAAACTCCAGGATTCCCACGACTTCTCCATCAGTCCCTGCAGGAGTCAAGACAAGGAGCGTCTGGCCTCCGCTGCTGCTCTGAATCTTCTGGACGGATTACCTGTGACATTAGTTCTGCTCCTCACTCGTTCTCCTCGGCACTGCAGAGCGCCCATCAGGGAGACGATGGCTCCTCCGCGGGTCACAAACCGCACGCCTCCGAACGCCTGGTGCAGCTCGATGGCCAGTGAGCCGCTCTGAAGCCGGAGTTTCTCGATGTCGGTCCTGGAAAGGCTGTAATACGAGGTGAAGCCGTAACTCGGCTGTGCGCCGGACATTAGTGCAGTGGAGAGGGTTTCGTAATCCAGGAAGCTGCAGGTGCAGAAGGTCACGAGGCCTGCTGGATCCGCATGCATCAGTCTCAGTCCCAGCGGGGTGAAGGTGGCTCCCGTCAGGTGGACCTCCAGCAGGGATTCTCCCGCACGCCGCCGGCTGTTCAGGGTGGTGCTGTGGTCGGTGGGCTGCTCCAGCCCGGTCCAGGTGTACTGAAGAGGAATGGTGCGTCTGCAGTGTCTGGGGCTGTAGGAGAACTGCTCGAGCTGAGCTGCAGACACCGGTGTCAGAGCTTCTGTCTGCTTCAGAGGAGCGTGATGCCCACACTGACCTTGCAGAGCGCTGATCTGAAGCCCGCGGCTCTTCAGCAACTTGTCTTTCTCGCCAGCTCGCCTCTCCGCATCCTTCCTCTGGCTCTCGGATTTCCCTAGAAGTATTTTCATCTCGCCCTGTAAGCGGAATCCTTAGTGATGGCCTGTGAGGAGGACCAGTGATCTGCTCACCTGTAGATCCACGTTCAGCCGATGCTGCAGCGACAGCAAGCCTCGAGTTTTCTGCAGTTCCAGAACGGTCTCTGCGTAAGACGCTCGCACAGCCGTCAGCTCCCTTGACGTTTCCTCACACTTCTCCTGCGGGTTCAAGGCTCCCAACAACCCTTGAGCTTCCTTCTGCATTCTGAACCGCTGAGGACCACAAGAATACAGAAAAACGGGAAGTGGAAGGGGTGACCTAATATAGTGAGATTGGTGTCCTCAACAGAAGGTTTTCTAGCACGTGGATGTAGCTTTAGATATATCAGACTTCTTAAAACAATAAGACTTAAACGTCAAGAAATGCATAACTTTTTGAATATTCTTCGCTCGAGGTTGAAACTTTTGAAACGATGGAGTGACGTGAGGGTCAATGGATATAACAGCTCCACTCCTTTACGTTATATGTTTTAAATTGGTTGTCTACAAAATGTCTTACCTTTATCTGCAGCAAGGTTTCACTCAGATCTTCAACGCTCATGTCGAACTCCTGAAGTAGAATGAGAACATGTGAGTATGAAGAGGCTTTGAGTGCGTTACAGAGAAAGACAACACACACGTTTGTGACCGAGTCTAGTTTCTCTTGCAAAGCTGAGACTTCCTGTCGGTGATGTAGGACTTCCTGCTCCAGGCGGACGTGCTCCTGTCGGAGAACCTTCACCAAATCTGCCGAATGAAGCAAGCCGGTTTCAGCGCCTTGTCTTCAGGGTGCGGGCTGGTCTCACCTCCGACCTGCTGCTCATCCTTCTCCACAACAGCTTTCTTCTCGTCCTCCAGCATCCGTCTCTTCTTTCTTTCTTCCTCCAGCGTTTCTTCCATTCTCTGCACGTGTTCTCTCCAGCGCACGTCTCCACTGGATTCACGCAGCTGCTCGCTCGCTCTCTCGTGGATGTTCTGGACACAGACGGTGCTGCACGGCACAGAAAGCCTCAGGTGAAACACAGCGTTTCAGCAGACATGTCTTATACCACATTATACTTTTCACTGAGGAGTGTGAACAGGGTTTGTGTGTCTTCTACTGACCTCTCCAGAAGTGAGTCGTAGCTTTTCTTCAGCAAGTTCCTTTCCTCCTCCAGGTCTGTGACTCTCTCCTGAAGCTGTGAGGCAGACGGGCTGGTTTAGCGTAACCGGAGATATCGGCCAGCTAATGATCTGACCCTGACCGGAGATTCTCAGTACCTCTCCCAGACTCTGCAGTGAAAGGGTGGCGCTGTTGAGTCGTGCCTCCAGCTGCAGGCATCGCTGCTTCTCTTCTTTCAGCTGCTCCCTCAGGTCCTCCAGCTTCTCCAGCAGCGCTCCGTGACTCTCCTTCAGAGACGTCTGGCCCTGGAGTCAGTCAGGCTCACATCAGACCAGCAGGAGAGACTCACGCCGCTGAGTTAAACGTGATGCTCACCTCGTCAAGAGCCTTCTCATAAGCCTAAAGTAGAGAAGATGAGAAGTCTGTTACTGATGACAGAACATGGTCTGCGGGGTTGAAGGAGATCTGCCGCTCACCTCCTGTAGAGAGGAGAACTTCCCCTGAACCACCAGCAGAGCGGCGCTCTTTTCAGAAAGCTGCTTCTGGAGCCGGATCACGTCTACGTTGTCCTTTATGACGAGCCTGAGGTCACACAGGGATTGTCAGGCGTCTGCGCTCTCAGACTGGAGTCTTTTGTACCGCTGAGCGTCGGCCTGATGCTTGCGCAGGTCCTTCACCACACTCTCCATCTCCTTCTCTTTGTCCTTCAGCGTTTCTCTGAGCGACTGAGCTGTCGACTCCAGTTCTGCCACTCGGCCGTGTCGCGACTCCAGGACGGTGGATCTGCCGAGTCAAAGCGAGACAGAAGGTCCAGGAGGTTCCTCACACACACGTCATTCTTCAGTCCGAGCGTGTGGACTTACAGCCGGTCGATGTCTCCTTGGGTGTCCTCCAGGGAGCTGTGTCCGCAGCGGGCCGGAGCCGTCTGAGCAGCCCGTCTCACCCCAGAGTTAGCGTCCGCTCCGCGACCTGCAGGACGTCATGAGCGGGCGTGTGAAAGGGTGAGGGCTGACCGGCCCCGCCCCATACTGACCTGTCCGGGGTCGTGTGTGGACCCTGACGCCCAGGTCCAAGATGTGCTGCCTGGCTAGGTTGAGTTTCCCTTGCAGCGCCCCCTTCTGGCTCTCCAGCGCGGCCACACGGGCCTCCAGCTCCTGGATGGTGTCCTCCAGCTCTCCGTCTCTCCCCGTGGACAGCACTCCATGTTTCAAGCGCAGGACTCTGGTCGACAGCCTAATCACCACAAGCATTTCTCGATTTACGCACCGTGGGGTTAGAGTTAGGGAGGGTTAGTGTTAGGGGTTAGGGTTAGGGTTGGGGTTAGGGGTCAGGGTTAGTGTTAGGGGTTAGGGGTCAGGGTTAGTGTTAGGGGTCAGGGTTAGTGTTAGGGGTTAGGGGTCAGGGTTAGTGTTAGGGGTTAGGGGTCAGGGTTAGTGTTAGGGGTTAGGGGTCAGGGTTAGTGTTAGGGGTCAGGGTTAGTGTTAGGGGTTAGGGGTCAGGGTTGGGGTTAGGGTTAGGCTTAATCGTACAGTCTGCACCTGCGCATCTTCTGCTCCTGCGTGCGAGTGTGCTGCTTGAGGAGCAGGTTTTCCTCGTGCAGACGCAGGCACTGGTCTTCTAGCTGCTCGCGGGACGCTCTGAGCAGACGCTGGCGCTCTTGAACACACACAGGAAGGTGGTGAGGACTGTGTCGCTGGTCTGCGACATGAGGTCTTACCTTTTAGCTTCAGGACCTGTGGTGGTCTTCTCCAGCTTCTGGTGTCATGGTCTGCATCTGAGGTGAGGACACGCCGTGAGACCTGAGGAGCGTGTGTGTGTGTGTGTGTGTTTCAAGCTCACCGAGATGAAGCGGAGCCGTTCCTCCTCTCAGACCCACGTCTCTCACGGGCAGATCTCCCGCCGTCTCGTCCAGCGGCTCCGACATCTCCTCGGTGAATACCACTCCCACGCCCGAACCTTCCGCTCCAGTTTAAGCTCTGCACGTGTGATTCTGATCGGTTCATGTTGTGAAACTGAAGGTTTGTGACATTTTCTTTGAAGTTTGTAGTTTATCAGCGTTAACTTGAGTATTGAAGTTTAGAATTCTAGCGCCGCAATAGCATATTTTTTACAAATTATGAACATTTTTAACGTGATAGTTTCTGATGGTAAAGACATTTTTCACACGCACACACACACACACACACACACACACACACTAAAGCTTCACTGATTAAAATTACACATTTTTACAAGTTTGTGTGTTTGTACCTGTGTGTGTGAGCAACTCCGGCATCCAAACACTGAGATTAACAGTAATAATCCTCCGATCAACGCGTGTCTACAGGTCGTCTGCTCTCTGCTAGTCTGTCTTCTGTGTCTCGTTCATGTCCTCATCATCATCATCATCTTCAGCAGCACAAGAAACTTCTCTCGTCTCAGCTCTGACCGAACTTTTCTCTCTTTCTTGAAAAGACACTGCTTAAAGAAACCAGCTTTAATCTCCTTAATCTCTGTCACCCGCCTTCTCTCTGTGTGTGTCTCTCTCTCTCTCTCTCTCTATCTCTCTCTCAGTGTCTCTCTCTCTCTCTGTCTCTCTCTCTCTCTCTCTCTCTCTCTCTCTCTCTCTGTCTCTGTCTCTCTCTTTCTGTGTCTGTCTCTCTCTCTCACCCTCTCTCAAACGGAGTTGTGTTCTTAATTTCATTGTAACCATGTGTCGCAATGACAATAAAGTCATTCTTTATATATTCTATTTTATTCTATTCTATTCTATTCTGTTTTATTCTATTCTATTAACTCAGAAACTAAGCCTGGATGGCATACTTTAAAGGTTTTTGTCGCAAACACTAGTGGGATGTTTAGGTTTAACTAGTTTAATTGATTTATGAGCAATATAAGAATGAGCGCCATCTGGATTCACCTGAAGAATTCATTTCTTTTGTGATTGGATGAGGTTAGAGTGGCTGTGTGACAAACTCTTCTGATTGGCTGTGAGGTTTGTAGTAAAGACATGAGCCGAGAAAATCAGATTAGACTGACAGGATGAAAGGAAGCATTACTGTGTGTGTGTGGGTGAGAGAGAGAGATGATGGTGGGGGTTGGTCAGGGTCTTAGAGGATAAAATGGAAAAAATGTTTATGTAAATTATATACGTAAATGCATATAGATTCTGATCAAATCTAGTAATGAATGAATTAATGTATTCAATCGTCTTCACGTCTCCGTACGGGGGTAACGGGGACGTCGTGTAATGAGCACGAGGACTGCTCTTTAAAGCTTTCATTGTTTCTGTAATTTGATTTACATTTTTTTATTCACAAACATAAAACAGTAGAACCAATTTCCATTAGATCGGTATAGAACGACGAAGGACTTAGTTTAATTTGTTGATTCTGTCAAAGTTGATTACAAAATGTGTTAATCTAACACTAACACACTTTAACGTGATGTGACTCTGGATAAAGACCACACACACACTCTTCAGATAGTGACGGTGTCGAGCGGGAGAATGACCAGCGGCGCTTCGTTATCACCAGCGTCGTTCGTGTCTGGATTGAAATACGCCAGTAAGTTCCCGGCAAAGCGCTGTCCGGTGAACGAGAACATGTGTGCACCCGCACCAGAGTCGTAAAACGAAACTCGTCCTTGTTCCATGTCCACGTAAATGCCAACCCTGTGTGGCCGAGTCACGAGAGGCAGGAGAACGGACTCGTGGTCACAGGCTCGGTACTCGTCGCCGCCCCTCAGGCAGATCGACCAATAGCCGTCCTGCGGGCTCATGGTCACCAAACCCTGCCTTCTGACCGACTGCCTGGCCACACCCACGTCCCACGCGTTCTTGCCGGACACTCCTACTTCCCAGTAGCTCCGCCCCTTTGAGATGGCCTCTCTCGATAGGACACACGGCGCAGTGTCGAAGCGGTCGGCGCTGTTGGAAACGTCTCGTTCGACATTTCCGTCGCTCACTTGCTTCCCGTCTCCAGAAATCTTCAACCATGGGTTTGCCGTCTCGGGGTCAAGGGTCAAATCTACTGCAATCACAACATAACGCAATATTAATTTTCAATAATAAATTGCTTTTGGCTCATTGTCCTGCCTCCCTAGTATTTACACACCCGATAGATGATGCACCAATCACAGGACGAGACACCTCTGATTTATGACCAACCAATCACAAGTTGAGAAACACCCCTGATAGATGATCAACCAATCACAAGGTGAGACACACCCCTAATAGATGATCAGCCAATCACAGGATGAGACACACCCCTAATAGATGATCAGCCAATCACAAGGTGAGACACACCCCTAAAAATGATCAGCCAATCACAAGGTGAGACACACCCCTAATAGATGATCAACCAATCACAAGGTGAGACACTCCTAATAGATGATCAGCCAATCACAAGGTGAGACACACCCCTGATAGATGATCAACCGAATTCACTGCACAGTTCCAAGTCTCTGGACCTGGTTCTAAAGCCTTACCTGCGTATTGCGAAAGCACTTTAAGTTCTGCGAGGAAAAGCAAAGACACATTGAGTTTCTCCACAAGCGTTTAGTTTGGTGTGTGAGGGCGACCTCTCTCTGTGACGGCATGTATCTGTGTTTGCAGAAAATCCAGCGAGTCCGTCAGGGATTCCCTCAGGACGTCCAGGCCCTGACCGGCACCCACACTGACCTCACCCTGAAGAGCCTGCTCGGGGCCGTCGAGGGTCTGGAGGAGTGAACAGGTACAGAATCAAACAATGGTCAGGAGACGCTCCCGTACCAGAGGGTGGAGGTTAGTGACCTGCAGCAGGTGGAGATGATCTTCTGAAGCTAACAGATGCTGACGCTCCTGGATCCTCCTCGGCAGCTCCGCCCGACTCTCCTCCAGACGGCGCATCAGCACGCCGAAGACCTCCAGACCGTACGCCAGCTCTCCGCCCGCCCTCCCCTGGACACGCCTCGGACTGACCTTCCTCTCAGCCCACTGCGTCTCCAGCGGGCCGGGGCGGTGTGTGTGGTGGTCCTCGCCGTGGATCCTGCAGAACCTCTGGTGATGTGGTGCCGTGACCCTCGGGCCCGTCTGCTTGCGGAGCTGCTCCGACATCTCCCGGGCGAAAGCGTTTTCTCGCAGCTGCGGAGCTTCCTGGAACACGGTGGAGCACCTGGAGCAGTGGGAGGAGCCCGAGGCCGCCCACTGAGCCCGGACGCAGCAGAGACAGAAGGTGTGACCGCACGGCAGAGACACCGGCTCAGTGAAGAGGTCCAGACACACGGAGCAGCGGAACAAGGCGGCGGGAAGGTGTGAGGAGGAGGAGGAGGACATCCCTACCAGAGGGTGAAGAGCAGCTCACGACTGGAACTTCAATTGTGTGGTCCAAAACCAATAAACATTCCGTCCCGCAAACAATTTCACACAAAATTGACCAAAAAAACTTGTTTGCGCAGTTGTTTGGGGGAACCTGAAGCTCCTGCCGTGTGTCTTTCTCTGGCTCTTTGTCTTGGGCTGGAGTGTCTGGCTAAACATTCACTAGAGGTCGAAGTCTGACGCTGACCCGCACGGAGCTTAACCAGCGCTTGACCAGGCCGTGTCTCACCGGAGCGGAGACGTCTCGGTCAGCGAGGGGCCGCGGGTACGCTGGGATGGGGGGTCCGTTGACTCCGCCCTGTCTGTGCCGTCTTCTTTTGGAATGCAGGAGGTTCTAATCCAGCGGACTGAACACAGAACTAGCTCTGAAGAGACACACCTGTGCCGTGCTGTGATTGGCTGCTCGTGTGCTGGGGGCGTGTCTCCAGTCGTTGATCATCTGTAGAGGGTGTGTTTTACAGGGACTGTGTGTTGCTGTGGGAGGGATCGCGCTCAACATGTAGGACAGGAAATAATCAACCCGGCCGCGCCACCGGATCGCCAGGCATCGCCGAGCACTCGACTGATTGAGACGAGACAACACTGGTATTGTAATCTGCGATCAAACGGATTAGTGGACAGAAAGGTTGTTCTCCTCCGCCTGTCCCAGATGGGAACAATGATGTCGAGCAGGATGTTTCCAACGGATTACAAGCAGTCCTGACGCGAGCTGTCAAAGGAAACGTGTGCACGAGCACTGGGGAGGGGTGAAAGTGAAGGAGTGAGAGGTGAAGAGAGAGCGATAGGGGGGGGTAATAGCAAAGGAGTGAGACGTGAAGGGAGATAGAGGGGGAGTGATAGTGAAGGAGTGAGACATGAAGAGAGCGAGAGATGGGGGGGGTTGATAGTGAAGGAGTAAGACGTGAAGAGAGAGAGATAGGGGGGGGGGTTTATAGTGAAGGAGTAAGACGTGAAGAGAGAGATAGAGGGGGGGGGGGTGATAGTGAAGGAGTAAGACGTGAAGAGAGAGAGATAGGGGGGGGTGACAGTGGAGTGAGACGTGAAGAGAGATATGGGGGGTGAAAGTGAGGAGTGAGACATAAAGGGAGATAGAGGGGGAGTGATAGTGAGGAGTGAGACATGAAGAGAGAGAGCTAGAGGGGGGTGATAGTGAAGGAGTGAGACGTGAAGAGAGAGAGAGATAGAGGGGGGGTTGATAGTGAAGGAGTAGACGTGAAGAGAGAGAGATAGAGGGGGGGTGATAGTGAAGGAGTGAGACGTGAAGAGAGATATGGGGGGGTGTGAAAGTGAAGGAGTGGACGTGAAGATAAGAGATAGAGGGCGTGATAGTGAAGGGTGAGACATGAAGATAGATAGAGGGGGGTGATAGTGAAGGAGTGAGACGTGAAGAGAGAGAGATAGAGGGGGGTGATAGTGCAGGAGTGAGACGTAGAGAGAGAGAGATAGAGGGGGGGGGGTGACAGTGAAGGAGTAAGAAGTGAATGAAGAGAGAGATAGAGGGGGGGTGATAGTGAAGGAGTAAGACGTGAAGAGAGCGAGATAGAATGGGGGTGGTTAGTGAAGGAGTGAGATGTGAAGATAGAGAGAGAGGTGGAGGGGGTGGAGGAGCAGCTGTGGTGGGGAGGGGAGAGAGAGATTAGAGCTGCTGTAATGATTTGAAAGCACTTGAGCTAATGCTGCTGGGGAGGGGGACACACACACACACACACGACCCTGTCTCTCTCTTGTCTCTCTCTCTCTCTCTCTCTCTCTCTCTCTCTCTCTCTCTCTCTCTGTCTGTCTGTCTGTCTGTCTGTCTGTCTGTCTGTCTGTCTGACTGAAGCACGTCCTCGAGGCGCCAGGGAATTCCTCCCTCAGGTGAGCTGCAGTTTTATTACAACCCAAACAAACACGAACAGTTTTACGCTCCTCCGACGTGTCGTTTGACCGGGAGCGGGTGAAAACGGGAATAATCTCGCGATCGGCGCCGGGAACGAGCTCGTGATTCCGTGTTTCCATCGAAACCTGTTGCTGCGGGCGCGCGTGTCCGTGTCTGCGCGTGTCCGTGGGTGGCGCGCGCGCTCTGTCGAGATTCAAACTTGTGCGTTTGTCGTCGATCCCGTGTGAACATCGTGAAACGACGAGGAAATTCGAAGTCTGTCGAGGTTTGTTCTTCTGCATGAAAACTATGTATTAATTGTAACTTGTTTGTTTCCTGTAATTGCTATTGTATGAATCCCGTTGTTGTTTTGTTTATTTCTTTTTAGCATTTAGTTTGGGGGAATTCGCTCTATGTACAATTTAGAATTAATCTGTTTTTAACCCCTTTTCCATTTCCGTGTGACGGGGAGCTTCAGTAGCCGCACTAGGTTGGTGGTCAGCCAATCACAGAGCAGCACACACAGACACACGTCCATTACTTCTCGCACTCACTATCAGTCAAGACGTACTTTCTATGGACTGTGGGATGATAATGATTAATATTAATAGTTGTAGATAATCATAAGCAAATTTGTATAAAGTCACATTTTTTCCTCGACATGTATTTCACTTAAATATATTGCTGATATACGTATGTTAATAAGGATGAACATTAAATCTTCCCTCATCTAATAAAACTGTACACATTGAAGAAATAAACACATACCGACACACGTGTGTATATAAGCTACACACAGAAGAAGTATTATTAGGACTTTGGTTTAATTCCGTGGAGATGTTTGTGGCGGAGCAGACGGGGGATTGGGCTGCGATAGTAAATACATGATGGATTAAAGTCGGCCATGTTGCTGTGGAATCACGAGAGCAGACGCTGCTCTTCCGCTCCAGCCGTACAGTAGATGCCCAACGTAACAGGTTTCCAAGGAAACTCGCCTTCACTTTCCAGTGAAACAGAAAAGTATGAGTCAACACGGTCCTACGCTCCTTTATATTAACGTCATGTGTGTGCTTGTGCTGTAAATATGACAATGATGTGAACGGTCGTTTGGTGTCATAATGACTGACTGGTGTTCTCATTCTCAAACAGGGACACTCATTCTTGAAGAAGAGAGAGAGACAGACAGACAGACAGACACTCAGAGAGACAGACAGACACTCAGAGAGACAGACAGACACTCAGAGAGACAGACAGACAGACACTCAAAGAGACAGACAGACAGACACTCAGTCAGACAGACACTCAGAGAGACAGACAGACAGACACTCAGTCAGACAGACAGACAGACACTCAGAGAGACAGACAGACAGACACTCAGTCAGACAGACACTCAGAGAGACAGACAGACAGACACTCAGTCAGACAGACAGACACTCAGAGAGACAGACAGACAGACACTCAGAGAGAGACAGACAGACACTCAGTCAGACAGACAGACACTCAGAAGACAGACAGACAGACACTCAGACAGACAGACAGACGAACACTCAGAGAGACAGACAGACACCTCCACGCAGAGGACAGACAGACAGACACTCAGACAGACGACAGACAGACAGACACTCAAAGAGACAGACAGACACTCAGACAGACAGACAGACACTCAGAAGAAGACAGACACTCAGTCAGACAGACAGACACTCAGAGAGACAGACAGACAGACACTCAGAGAGACAGGACAACAGACAGGACACTCGAGAGACAGACAGACACTCGAGAGACAGACAGACACTCAGAGAGACAGACAGACAGACAGACACTCAAGAGATCAACAGACAGACATCAGTCAGACAGACACTCAGAGAGACAGACAGACAGACACTCAGTCAGACAGACAGACACTCAGAGAGACAGACAGAACAGACGACTCAGTCAGACAGACAGAAACACTCAGAGAGACAGACAGACAGACACTCAGTCAGACAGACAGACACTCAGAGAGACAGACAGACACTCAGAACAGACAGACAGACACTCAGAGAGACAGACAGACACTCAGACAGACAGACAGACACTCAGAACAGACACTCAACAGAAGACAGACAGACACATAGCAGACAGACACTCAAGAGACAGACAGACACTCAGTACAGACAGACAGACAGACACTCAGAGAGACAGACTCAGACAGACACTCAAAGAGATCAGATCAGACAGACAGACACTCAGAGCAGACAGACACTCAGCTGAGCAGACAGACAGACAGATCAGAGAGACAGACAGACAGACAGACAACTCAGAGAGACAGACAGACAGACACTCAGAGAGACAGACAGACACTCAGAGAGACAGACAGACACTCAGAGAAAGACAGACAGACAGACACTCAGTCAGACAGACAGACACTCAAGAGCAGACAGACAGACACTCAGAACAGACAGACAGACACTCAGAAGACGACAGACAGACACTCAGTCAGACAGACAGACACTCAGAGACAGACAGACAGACACTCAGTCAGACAGACAGACACTCGTCAGACAGACAGACAGACACTCAGAGAGACAGACAGACAGACTCAGTCAGACAGACAGACACTCAAGACACAGACAGACAGACACTCAGTCAGACAGACAGACACTCAGAGAGACAGACAGACAGACACTCAGACAGACAGACAGACAGACAGACAGACAGACAGACACTCAGAGAGACAGACAGACACTCAGACAGACAGACACTCAAAGAGACAGACAGACACTCAGACAGACAGACACTCAGAGAGACAGACAGACAGACACTCAGTCAGACAGACAGACACTCAGAGAGACAGACAGACAGACACTCAGTCAGACAGACAGACACTCAAAGAGACAGACAGACACTCAGACAGACAGACAGACAGACACTCAGAGAGACAGACAGACAGACACTCAGAGAGACAGACAGACACTCAGTCAGTCAGACAGACAGACACTCAGAGAGACAGACAGACAGACAATCAGTCAGACAGACAGACAGACACTCAGAGAGACAGACAGACACTCAGAGAGACAGACAGACAGACAATCAGTCAGACAGACAGACACTCAGAGAGACAGACAGACACTCAGAGAGACAGACAGACAGACACTCAGACAGACAGACAGACACTCAGAGAGACAGACAGACACTCAGAGAGACAGACAGACAGACACTCAGTCAGACAGACAGACACTCAGAGACAGACAGACAC
>QKNR01015826.1:19343-33636 GCA_028031935.1 Paedocypris micromegethes | reverse complement strand
TCTGTCTCTGTCTCTCTCTTTCTGTGTCTGTCTCTCTCTCTCACCCTCTCTCAAACGGAGTTGTGTTCTTAAATTTCATTGTAACCATGTGTCGCAATGACAATAAAGTCATCTTTTATATATTCTATTTTATTCTATTCTATTCTATTCTGTTTTATTCTATTCTATTAACTCAGAAACTAAGCCTGGATGGCATACTTTAAGGTTTTTGTCGCAAACACTAGTGGGATGTTTAGTTTAACTAGTTTAATTGATTTATGAGCAATATAAGAATGAGCGCCATCTGGATTCACCTGAAGAATCATTTCTTTTGTGATTGGTGAGGTTAGAGTGGCTGTGTGACAAACTCTTCTGATTGGCTGTGAGGTTTGTAGTAAAGACATGAGCCGAGAAAATCAGATTAGACTGACAGGATGAAAGGAAGCATTACTGTGTGTGTGTGTGGTGAGAGAGAGATGATGGTGGGGTTGGTCAGGGTCTTGAGGTAAAGGATAAAATGGAAAAAATGTTTATGTAAATTAATACGTAAATGCATATAGATTCTGATCAAATCTAGTAATGAATGAATTAATGTATTCAATCGTCTTCACGTCTCCGTACGGGGGTAACGGGGACGTCGGTGTAATGAGCACGAGGACTGCTCTTTAAAGCTTTCATTGTTTCTGTAATTTGATTTACATTTTTTTATTCACAAACATAAAACAGTAGAACCAATTTCCATTAGATCGGTATAGAACGACGAAGGACTTAGTTTAATTTGTTGATTCTGTCAAAGTTGATTACAAAATGTGTTAATCTAACACTAACACACTTTAACGTGATGTGACTCTGGATAAAGACCACACACACACTCTTCAGATAGTGACGGTGTCGAGCGGGAGAATGACCAGCGGCGCTTCGTTATCACCAGCGTCGTTCGTGTCTGGATTGAAATACGCCAGTAAGTTCCCGGCAAAAGCGCTGTCCGGTGAACGAGAACATGTGTGCACCCGCACCAGAGTCGTAAAACGAAACTCGTCCTTGTTCCATGTCCACGTAAATGCCAAACCTGTGTGGCCGAGTCACGAGAGGCAGGAGAACGGACTCGTGGTCACAGGCTCGGTACTCGTCGCCGCCCCTCAGGCAGATCGACCAATAGCCGTCCTGCGGGCTCATGGTCACCAAACCCTGCTTCTGACCGACTGCCTGGCCACACCCACGTCCCACGCGTTCTTGCCGGACACTCCTACTTCCCAGTAGCCCGCCCCTTTGAGATGGCCTCTCTCGATAGGACACACGGCGCAGTGTCGAAGCGGTCGCGCTGTTGGAAACGTCTCGTTCGACATTTCCGTCGCTCACTTGCTTCCCGTCTCCAGAAATCTTCAACCATGGGTTTGCCGTCTCGGGTCAAGGGGTCAAATCTACTGCAATCACAACATAACGCAATATTAATTTTCAAATAAATTGCTTTTGGCTCATTGTCCTGCCTCCCTAGTATTTACACACCCGATAGATGATGCACCAATCACAGGACGAGAACACCTCTGATTTATGACCAACAATCACAAGTTGAGAAACACCCCTGATAGATGATCAACCAATCACAAGGTGAGACACACCCCTAATAGATGATCAGCCAATCACAGGATGAGACACACCCCTAATAGATGATCAGCCAATCACAAGGTGAGACACACCCCTAAAAATGATCAGCCAATCACAAGGTGTGAGACACACCC
This sequence comes from Paedocypris micromegethes, assembly GCA_028031935.1. NCBI lineage: Eukaryota > Metazoa > Chordata > Actinopteri > Cypriniformes > Paedocypris > Paedocypris micromegethes. The sequence goes on along the minus strand of QKNR01015826.1, from coordinate 31,918 downwards.
TAATAGATGATCAACCAATCACAAGGTGAGACACTCCTAATAGATGATCAGCCAATCACAAGGTGAGACACACCCTGATAGATGATCAACCGAATTCACTGCACAGTCCAAGTCTCTGGACCTGGTTCTAAAGCCTTACCTGCGTATTGCGAAAGCACTTTAAGTCTGCGAGGAAAAGCAAAGACACATTGAGTTTCTCCACAAGCGTTAGTTTGGTGTGTGAGGGCGACCTCTCTCTGTGACGGCATGTATCTGTGTTTGCAGAAAATCCAGCGAGTCCGTCAGGGATTCCCTCAGGACGTCCAGGGCCCTGACCGGCACCCACACTGACCTCACCCTGAAGAGCCTGCTCGGGGCGTCGAGGGTCTGGAGGAGTGAACAGGTACAGAATCAAACAATGGTCAGGAGACGCTCCCGTACCAGAGGGTGGAGGTTAGTGACCTGCAGCAGGTGGAGATGATCTTCTGAAGCTAACAGATGCTGACGCTCCTGGATCCTCCTCGGCAGCTCCGCCCGACTCTCCTCCAGACGGCGCATCAGCACGCCGAAGACCTCCAGACCGTACGCCAGCTCTCCGCCCGCCCCTCCCCTGGACACGCCCGGGACTGACCTTCCTCTCAGCCCACTGCGTCTCCAGCGGGCCGGGGCGGTTGTTGGTGTGGTCCTCGCCGTGGATCCTGCAGAACCTCTGGTGATGTGGTGCCGTGACCCTCGGGCCCGTCTGCTTGCGGAGCTGCTCCGACATCTCCCGGGCGAAAGCGTTTTCTCGCAGCTGCGGAGCTTCCTGGAACACGAGTGGAGCACCTGGAGCAGTGGGAGGAGCCCGAGGCCGCCCACTGAGCCCGGACGCAGCAGAGACAGAAGGTGTGACCGCACGGCAGAGAACCGGCTCAGTGAAGAGGTCCAGACAACACGGAGCAGCGGAACAAGGCGGCGGGAAGGTGTGAGGAGGAGGAGGAGGACATCCCTACAGGGGTGGAAGCCAGCTCACGACTGGAACTTCAATTGTGTGGTCCAAAACCAATAAACATCCGTCCCGCAAACAATTTCACACAAAATTGACCAAAAAAACTTGTTTGCGCAGTTGTTTGGGGGAACCTGAGCTCCTGCCGTGTGTCTTTCTCTGGCTCTTTGTCTTGGGCTGGAGTGTCTGGCTAAACATTCACTAGAGGTCGAAGTCTGACGCTGACCCGCACGGAGCTTAACCAGCGCTTGACCAGGCCGTGTCTCACCGGAGCGGAGACGTCTCGGTCAGCGAGGGGCCGCGGGTACGCTGGGATGGGGGGTCCGTTGACTCCGCCCTGTCTGTGCCGTCTTCTTTTGGAATGCAGGAGTTCTAATCCAGCGGACTGAACACAGAACTAGCTCTGAAGAGACACACCTGTGCCGTGCTGTGATTGGCTGCTCGTTGTGCTGGGGGGTGTCTCCAGTCGTTGATCATCTGTAGAGGGTGTGTTTTTACAGGGACTGTGTGTGTGCTGTGGGAGGGATCGCGCTCAACATGTAGGACAGGAAATAAATCAACCGCGGCCGCGCCACCGGATCGCCAGGCATCGCCGAGCACCTCGACTGATTGAGACGAGACAACACTGGTATTGTAATCTGCGATCAAACGGATTAGTGGACAAAAGGTTGTTCTCCTCCGCCTGTCCCAGATGGGAACAATGATGTCGAGCAGGATGTTTCCAACGGATTACAAGCAGTCCTGACGCGGCTGTCAAAGGAAACGTGTGCACGGCACTGGGGAGGGGGGTGAAATGAAGGAGTGAGAGGTGAAGAGAGAGCGATAGGGGGGGGTAATAGCAAAGGAGTGAGACGTGAAGGGAGATAGAGGGGAGTGATAGTGAAGGAGTGAGCACATGAAGAGAGAGAGATGGGGGGGGTTTGATAGTGAAGGAGTAGACGTGAAAGAGAGAGATAGGGGGGGGGGTTTTTATAGTGACCGGAGTAGCGTGAAGAGAGAGATAGAGGGGGGGGGGGGTGATAGTGAAGGAGTAAGACGTGAAGAGAGAGAGATAGGGGGGGGTTGACATGGAGTGAGACTGAAGAGAGATATGGGGGGGTTGAAAGTGAGGAGTGAGACATAAAGGGAGATAGAGGGGGAGTGATAGTGAGGAGTGAGACATGAAGAGAGAGAGCTAGAGGGGGGTGATAGTGAAGGAGTGAGACGTGAAGAGAGAGAGAGATAGAGGGGGGGTTGATAGTGAAGGAGTAAGACGTGAAGAGAGAGAGATAGAGGGGGGGTGATAGTGAAGGAGTGAGACGTGAAGAGAGATATGGGGGGGTGTGAAAGTGAAGGAGTGAGACGTGAAGATAAGAGATAGAGGGGTGCGTGATAGTGGAAGGGTGAGACATGAAGATAGATAGAGGGGGGGTGATAGTGAAGGAGTGAGACGTGAAGAGAGAGAGATAGAGGGGGGTGATAGTGCAGGAGTGAGACGTGAAAGAGAGAGAGAATAGAGGGGTGGGGGGGGGTGACAGTGAAGGAGTAAGAAGTGTGAAGAGAGAGATAGAGGGGGGGTGATAGTGAAGGAGTAAGACGTGATGAAGAGAGCGAGAATAGAATGGGGGTGGTTAGTGAAGGAGTGAGATGTGAAGATAGAGAGAGAGGTGGAGGGGGGTGGAGGAGCAGCTGTGGTGGGGAGGGGAGAGAGAGATTAGAGCTGCTGTAATGATTTGAAAGCACTTGAGCTATGCTGCTGGGGAGGGGGACACACCACACCACACACGACCCTGTCTCTCTCTTGTCTCTCTCTCTCTCTCTCTCTCTCTCTCTCTCTCTCTCTCTCTTCTGTCTGTCTGTTCGTCTGTCTTCTGTCTGTCTGTCTGACTGAAGCACGTCCTCGAGGCGCCAGGGAATTCCTCCCTCAGGTGAGCTGCAGTTTTATTACAACCCAAAAACACGAACAGTTTTACGCTCCTCCGACGTGTCGTTTGACCGGAGCGGGTGAAAACGGGAATAATCTCGCGATCGGCGCCGGGAACGAGCTCGTGATTCCGTGTTTCCATCGAAACCTGTTGCTGCGGGCGCGCGTGTCCGTGTCTGCGCGTGTCCGTGGGTGGCGCGCGCGCTCTGTCGAGATTCAAACTTGTGCGTTTGTCGTCGATCCCGTGTGAACATCGGTGAAACGACGAGGAAATTCGAGTCTGTCGAGGTTGTCTTCTGCATGAAAACTATGTATTAATTGTAACTGTTTGTTTCCTGTAATTGCTATTGTATGAATCCCGTTGTTGTTTTGTTTATTTCTTTTTAGCATTTAGTTTGGGGATCCATTCGCTCTATGTACAATTAGTAATTAATCTGTTTTTAACCCCTTTTCCATTTCCGTGTGAACGGGGAGCTTCTAGCCTAGTCCGCACTAGGTTGGTGGTCAGCAATCACAGAGGCAGCACACACAGCACACGTCTACGTCCATTACTTCTCGCACTCACTATCAGTCAAGACGTACTTTCTATGGACTGTGGGGATGATAATGATTAATATTAATAGTTGTAGATAATCATAAGCAAATTTGTATAAAGTCACATTTTTTCCTCGACATGTAATTTCACTTAATATATTGCTGATATACGTATGTTAATAAGGATAACCATTAAATCTTCCCTCATCTAATATAAACTGTACACATTGAAGAAATAACACATACCGACACACGTGTGTATATAAGCTACACCAGAAAGTATTATTAGGACTTTGTGTTTAATTCCGTGGAGATGTTTGTGGCGGAGCAGACGGGGGATTGGGCTGCGATAGTAAATACACATGATGGATTAAGTCGGCGCCATGTTGCTGTGGAATCACGAGAGCAGACCTGCTCTTCCGCTCCAGCCGTACAGTTAGAGATGCCCAACGTAAAGGTTTCCAAGGAAACTCGCCTTCACTTTCCAGTGAAACAGAAAAGTATGAGTCAACACGGTCCTACGCTCTTTATATTAACGTCATGTGTGTGCTTGTGCTGTAAATATGACAATTGATGTGAACGGTTCGTTTGGTGTCATAATGACTGACTGGTGTTCTCATTCTCAAAACAGGGACACTCATTCTTGAAGAAGAGAGAGGAGACAGACAGACAGACAAGACACTCAGAGAGACCGACAGAACACTCAGAGAGACAAGACAGACACTCAGAGAGACAGAGCAGACAGACACTCAAAGAGACAGACGACAAGACCTCAGTCAGACAGACACTCAGAGAGACAGAACAGACAGACACTCAGTCAGACAGAACAGACAGACACTCAGAGAGACAGACAGACAGACACTCAGTCAGACAGACACTCAGGAGAGACAGACAGACAGACACTCAGTCAGACAGACAGACACTCAGAGAGACAGACAGACAGACACTCAGTCAGACAGACAGACACTCAGTCAGACAGACTAGACAATCAGAGAGACAGACAGAAGACAGACACTCATCAGACAGACAGACACTCAGAGAGACAGACAGACAGACACTCAGTCAACAGACAGACAGACACTCAAAGAGACAAGAGACAGACAGACACTCAGACAGACAGACAGACAGACACTCAGAGAGACAGACAGACACTCAGTCAGACAGACAGACACTCAAAGGACAGACAGACACTCAGACAGACAGACAGACACTCAGAGAGACAGACAGACACTCAGAGAACAGACAGACAGACACTCAGAGAGACAGACAGACAGACATAAGAGACAGACAACACTCAGTACAGACAGACAGACACTCAGAAGACAGCACTCAGTCAGAGAGACAGACACTCAGAGAGACAGACAGACAGACACTCAGACAGACAGACAGACAGGACACTCAGAGAGACAGACAGACACTCAGAAGACAGACAGACACTCAGAGAGACAGACAGACAGACAGACACTCAAGAGAGACAGACAGGACAGACATCAGACAGACAGACACTCAGAGAGACAGACAGACAGACACTCAGTCGACAGACAGACACTCAGAGAGACAGACAGACAGACACTCAGTCAGACAGACAGACACTCAGAGAGACAGACAGACAGACACTCAGTCAGACAGACAGACACTCAAGAGAGACAGACAGACACTCAGACAGACAGACAGACACTCAGAGAGACAGACAGACACTCAGCAGACAGACAGACACTCAGACAGACACTCAAAGAGACAGACAGACACTCAGACAGAACTCAGAGAGACAGACAGACACTCAGTCAGACAGACAGACACTCAGAGAGACAGACAGACAGACACTCAAAGACAGACAGACAGACAGACACTCAGAGAGACAGACACTCAGCAGACAGACAGACACAGAGAGACAGACAGACAGACAGACACTCAGAGAGACAGACAGACAGACACTCAGAGAGACAGACAGACACTCAGAGAGACAGACAGACACTCAGAGAGACAGACAGACAGACACTCAGTCAGACAGACAGACACTCAGAGAGACAGACAGACAGACACTCAGAGAGCAGACAGACAGACACTCAGAGAGACAGACAGACAACACTCAGTCAGACAGACAGACACTCAAGAGCAGACAGACAGACACTCAGTCAGACAGACAGACACTCGTAACGCAGACAGACACTCAGAGAGACAGACAGACAGACTCAGTCGACAGACAGACACTCAGAGACAGACAGACAGACAGTCAGACAGACAGAACTCAAAGACAGACAGACAGACACTCAAAGAGACAGACAGACATCAGAAGACAGACAGACAGACAGACAGACGACAGACACTCAGAGAGCAGACGACACTCAGACAGACAGACACTCAAGAGACAGACAGACACTCAGACAGACAGACACTCAAGAGACAGACAGACAGACACTCAGAGACAGACAGACACTCAGAGAGACAGACAGACAGACACTCAGTCAGACAGACAGACACTCAGAGAGACAGACAGACAGACACTCAACAGACAGACACTCAGACAGACAGACAGACAGACACTCAGAGAGACAGACAGACAGACACTCAGAGACAGACAGACACTCAGTCAGTCAGACAGACAGACACTCAAGAGACAGCAGACAACTCAGTCAGACAGGACAGACACTCAGAGAGACAGACAGACACTCAGAAGACAGACAGACATCAGTCAGACAGAGACACTCAGAGAGACAGAACAGACACTCAGAGAGACAGACAGCAGACAGACACCAACAGACAGACAGACACTCGGAGAGAGACAGACAGACACTCAGACAGAAGACAGTCAGACAGACCGACCAGTCAGACAGACAGGACACTCGAGAGAACTCAGTCAGCGAGAACACTCGAGTACAGACAGACCAGACAACTAAGCACGTTAGAAGACAGACAGACAGCTTACAGGAGACAGCAGACACTCAGACAGACAGACAGACAGACAGACACTCAGACAGACAGACAGACACTCAGACAGACACTCAAGAGACAGAGACAGAAACTCAGAGAGACAGACAGACACTCAAAGAGACAGACAGACACTCAGAGAGACAGACAGACACTCAGAGAGACAGACAGACAGACAGACACTCAGACAGACACTCAAAGAGACAGACAGACACTCAGAGAGACAGACAGACAGACACTCAGAGAGACAGACAGACACTCAAAGAGACAGACAGACACTCAGAGAGACAGACAGACACTCAGAGAGACAGACAGACACTCAGACAGACACTCAGTCAGACAGACAGACACTCAGAGAGACAGACAGACACTCAGACAGACAGACACTCAGTCAGACAGACAGACACTCAGAGAGACAGACAGACACTCAGACAGACACTCAGTCAGACACTCAGAGAGACAGACAGACACTCAGACAGACACTCAGACAGACAGACACTCAGTCAGACAGACAGACACTCAGACAGACAGTTATAATAAGCCGTCACAGTATTTCCACAGGAGACAGACACTGACGAGCCTGTGAAGCGTGAAGATAACTCCATGCGTAGGTCTTATTTTCAGGGAGGGTTGCGTGTGTCTTCTGATCGCAGCAGACATGGGCTTCACTAGTGTGCGTGTGCGGCGGACGGCCGAGGCTGAGGAGTCAGAGCCGAGCTCCAGACCAGAACACGAGCATCACCACCCCAGCCATCACGACTACGAGAACATGAAGAGCAAGTTCATGAACGAGCTGGAGCATCTGCCGCGTCAGTGAAGGCCAGCAGCTGCAGGTGTGGTGAGGCTGGAGACTGACTCTGCTTCTCCTCCTCAGTGCCCGTCTGGGCCGTCAGCGCCATCGTCCTGCTGCTCCTGGCCCTCGTGGCTTGTTTCCTCTTCTGCATGTTCAAGAAGTGCTTCGGCAAGAAGAAGAAGTCCAAGAAGGCCCGAGAGAGGAAGAGAGCGGAGCGGCGGAAGACCGAAGCCACCGAAGGAGAAGCTGAAGGACAAGCCAAGGTCTGAGGAGATTCCTCTACAGCGGGGCTGGGCGAGTAGTCGACAAATACGCAAAATTCAGAACTTGTGATCGTTCACATTTCTCCAGCTCCATTATTTTCCCTTTAAGAAAGCTCTTAGATGTGGAGACACGTGACACGAGTCATGTGACCTCCGCTCCGCTCGTAGATTGGTTCCCCATCACGAGCACCTTGACATACAAAAAAAACGAGGTCTACGTCGTTTGGACACATTTTGGCTTGAGGAAGGAAGACAGAACAGTCTTCAGAACTAGAATCGAGTCTAGACGCTGCAGGAAAACAATAGTGAAGCGCAAAGGTGACGCGACAAGTTCCTCGTCAAACCTGAAAGAGTTAAACACGCTCGCGTCTCTTAGTAAGAACTGAAGAGTAAATCCATGTTCATATAGTGACGTGACACATTCACACGTGCGCTGTGAGGCCGTTAAAACTGTGAAAAGCTCAGAACTTGAACTTGAACAAGATCAGTAAGAGAAGATCGCCTCACGCAACTGTGTTCCACTGAGTTCAGCTGTCATGACAACTATCTGTTGTTTACATCAAAATATTTGTGTACCGAACAGGCAATAAATGCACAGGATATGTGTTATTATAAATGAAATCATATTACAAATTATATGATTTACTTGGAAGAGAACTGCTGATTTTTCGTGCAAATAAGAAAATATAAAAAATTATTTATTCCGTTCCCAAATGTGCTGGTTATTTATTTTATAAATAAAGAAAACAATCATTCATTAAGTATAATCCTGTTAAAATGTTCCATTAATCGAGATTTTCATCACAATCGCCCGCTCTGTGGTGGGCCACTGTGGTGATCTAGCTTGCTCTTCTGCTCATAGCACATAGTCTAAACTGCCATATTTTTCCCTTTTTAACTGACTTTTTTTTTTTTGCCCCAAATTTTTTTAACTCATTTAAAGAATCGACATTTCTCTTTTCAAACACTTTTTTTTCACATAGCGTCTTTGCGTTGGTCTCGGACTAAGAAAAGCGCTATGTAAATGAACTTGAACTTCCTACAGAGAACAAGGTGAAGTGGATTGTGGCGGTGTTTTCAGGAGGAGGGCGAGAAGAAGGAGGGCGAGGTGGAGAAGGAGGAGCAGGAGCACCTGGGGAAGCTGGAGTTCTCGCTGGATTATAACTTCACAGACGCTCAGGTGTCTCTCCTCTCAGACGGTGGTGTGTGTGTGTGTGTGTGTGTGTGTTCTTCTGGCTGACTGTGTGTGTGTGTGTGTGTGGGCAGCTGATCGTGGGAATCCTCCAGGCTCAGGATCTCGCTGCCATGGACATTGGCGGCACGTCGGACCCGTACGTCAAGGTTTACCTGCTGCCCGACAAGAAGAAGAAGTTCGAGACCAAAGTCCAGCGCAAGAACCTGTGCCCGGTGTTCAACGAGACCTTCATCTTCAAGGTGTGTGGCCAGCGTCTCTGGAGTGCGTGGTTCCACCTGTAGTGTGTGTGTGTGTGTGTGTGTGTGTGTGTCTCAGGGGCGTGTCCTTCCCAGAATCCCCCGCTTGTGTCCGTGCTTTGGTTCAGGTGTCTCCAGGTTTGATCTCGTGATGATGGTGGTGATGTTCTCCTGAGGGTCACGCCCGCTCCCTCTGCTGCAGATCCCGTACGCGGAGTTGGGCGGGAAAACTCTGGTGCTGCAGGTGTTTGACTTCGACCGCTTCGGGAAGCACGACGTGATCGGGCAGATCAAGATCCCCATGAGCTCGGTGGACCTGGGGCAGCCCATGCACGAGTGGAGGGACCTGGAGAACGGAGAGAAGGAGGAGGTGAAGCCCGTCAAGCTCCGGAGCCTCTCCTCCATCACCGTCTCTCTCTCTCTCTCTCCTCAGGAGAAGCTGGGTGACGTCTGCATCTCTCTGCGCTACGTGCCCACGGCCGGAAAACTCACCGTCAACATCATGGAGGCCAAGAACCTCAAGAAGATGGACGTGGGCGGTTTGTCGGGTGAAGCTTCTGACCGCGTCTGGTGTCCATCACAGAGCAGCCGTGAGGAATAACGCCGTCTGTTTCAGACCCCTACGTGAAGATCGTTCTGCAGCACAACGGCAAGCGTCTGAAGAAGAAGAAGACCACGGTGAAGAAGAACACGCTGAATCCCTACTTCAACGAGAGCTTCAGCTTCGAGGTTCCCTTCGAGCAGATTCAGGTGAACGGCTTGGGTGTTTATCGTGATATAGTGAACGTGGTGAGTAATGAGTGTGTTATTACTGAAGGGACGTAGAAGATCAGGTGAAGTTCACTAGATGCTGTGAGTTCTCCGACGGTTCTTCACACGTGTGCAGCGACAAAAAGAACAATTCTAATTACTGAAACATACATTATTACATAGTAATAACGTAGTAGTAAAGTAGTAATAAAGCTCTTCTTCTGCTGTCTGCCTCACAGAAGGTGCAGCTGCTCATCACCGTCTTCGACTACGACAAACTGGGCAGCAACGACCCGATCGGCAAGACGTTCATTGGCTACGGCGCCTCGGGGGTGGGGCTACGCCACTGGTCAGACATGCTGGCCAATCCCAGGCGGCCAGTGGCCCAGTGGCACACGCTGCAGACGGAGGAGGAGATTGACGCGGCGCTGAAGGCTCCTCACCGCTGACACTCCTTCATCATCATCATCATCATCATCATCAGCAGGAGGAGCGTTTCTCACCTTTCTCCACTCGCCGTCCTGACGTCAGCATGTTTCTCCAGTTTGACTCTTTAATTTCTCGTAGCCAGTTTTCTGTAGAATGATGATGAATTCAGCTTGAATTTAATTTATAAAAAAAATTAAGTAGATATAAGTATCCTGTCTGTTTTTAACTGTAAAGGTGAAATATATGCAAACGACAAAACCAATGCTAGAAGCAGAGTGTGTTTATATGGCGTCGTTGTGGGAGTTATTCTGCGCTCATTTTGTACTTTCCCGATGTTGAAATTGTGTTTGGAATTTGTGTCCGAAAAAAAAAATGTTGAAATAAAGCATGTGTTTCTGAAGTGTGTGTGTGTGTGTGTGTGTGTGTGTGTGTGTGTGTGCTTCTGCAGAGCTCTGCAGAGTACCTGTGAGGCGTACGTAGGTGAAGAACAAGAACAAACATCTGGAGTGAAGAAGATTTTATTGGAGAATTAGTGGTTTAGACGTGACAGGAGAATCAGAACACTATATAAAGCCTTTATAACATCTGGTTTAGACGTGTGTGTGGCAGCGGTGATGGTCTCAGTGACACTCGTTCATGTTTCTGGTTCATACAGACATTTTGTTTGTGATGTGAATGTACGAGTGAAGTAAAGTGAGTGAAATTGCACAAGAGTAAGTGAACTGACGGCTCGTGTCCACCGGGGGGCGCGCGAGCGACGTTTCTTCCACAAAACTACTCTAACGGCATCTTTTATAATAACGGCAGACTGTAATTTTGATAAACTGCATGACGTTGATAAGAAACGTTTCACATCTATTAATTTCACTCGTTATGTAAAAACCACACCAAGATGCACAGTGTCATTCCACTGTTGAACGAATTTCTGATGGTTGAAACCGCGATTAGGAAAAGAAAAAAGCTAGATTCCACATTATACCAACTAACAATTATGTCCTTCAAACCACTAAGATAAAACTCGAGATATATTTCCTCCAGCAGGTGGCGCGGAGGAGCTGTTTTCTTCTCGACCACCAGGGGGCGCCAGAGGGTTTGCGGAGCTCCAACTCAAGGTTTCGTTTCACTTCTGTTGTTTTGCTCTCGATTCGTTCATTATTGGGAATTAGTGTGAACGCTTCAAGCTTTTCATGCTTCATTTTTCCGGCCAGGAGGAGGCAGATTGTGCGGTGAAGTCTCGTGTGCGCCCCCTGCTGGTGATGGTGGGTAAGACACGTCTGACAGGTCTAACCCTAATTTGAAACTCAATTTAAAAAGTAACTTATGGAATTATTTACACCTTCTCTGGTTAGTAATTTGTGGTGGCGTGCTGGTCTGCTTTACCATGGTGAGATAGATTCTAAGACTTGTGTAGTATGAGGAGGACAGGAGGAGGAGCTGAAGAGGACAGGAGGAGGAGCTGAGGAGGACAGGAGGAGGAGCTGAGGAGGACAGGAGGAGGAGCTGAGGAGGACAGGAGGAGGAGCTGAGGAGGACAGGAGGAGGAGCTGAGGAGGACAGGAGGAGGACAGGAGGAGGAGCTGAGGAGGACAGGAGGAGGAGCTGAGGAGGACAGGAGGAGGAGCTGAGGACACGCCCGTGAGCTTCTAGTCGCTGTCTCTGTCCTGCTCGTGATCCAGCAGGAGCGTCTCTCCTCGCCCGTCCAGCATCTCCGGGCCGTCCTCGTCCTCCTCTAGCTCCAGCTCCATCTCCTCAGCCTCCTCCTCTGCCTCCATCACCGCGTCGTCCACCTCCTCTGCGTCTTCCACGGCCACTTCCACCATTTCAGTTCCTTGGATCTCCACTTCTCCTTCGCGGATCTTCTTGACGTGGAAGGTGAACGGCGGGACCTTGTAGACGGCGGTTTTGGAGCGGGCGTAGATGGTGTGGTCGGGCGTGAAGGACTTGACCATCTTCTTCTGCGACGACTTGATCTTGTCCTTGCGCTCGGGGTTGACGGACATGCGGTTTCCCAGCTTCCCCATCTTCTTCTCGATGTTGTGACGCGTCTTCTCCAGGTTCTCTTTGGTCTTCTGCTTGGTTTTCTCGATGTTCTCCTTGGTCTTCTGCTTGGTCTTCTCCAGGTTCTCTTTGGTCCTCATGCGAGTCTTCTCCAGGTTCTCTTTGGTCTTCTGCTTGGTCTTCTCCAGGTTCTCCCTTGTCTTCTGCTTGGTTTTCTCCATCTTTTCCTTGGAGAAGACGGTTTTGATGTTGTGGACGCGCTGCAGGCTGCTCCGCTTGATGCGCTCGGCTCGCGACTCCTCCACGCTCTCGCACACGTCCACGTCTTCTTCATCTGACGACAGCTCGATCCGCACCTTCTCCTCTCCTCCGTCCTCCTTCAGCTCCTGCTCTCCTTCTCCGTCCACAGCTTCTGGAGCGCGCAGAGACTTGGCCACGCTGACCTTGGACGCGACCTTCACCTCGTCCTGGAACAAACCAGAAGATGTTGAGACCTTCTAACAGGAAGTAGAGACAGTGACATCTCGGGATTCATCAGGCTGGTCACAACCTCTCACACACACACACACACACACACACACA
>QKNR01015806.1:31972-44472 GCA_028031935.1 Paedocypris micromegethes | reverse complement strand
GAGAGAGTGCATGTGTGTGACGACAGAGCGTGTGTGTGTGTGTGACTGTGTGTGATGACAGAGAGTGTGTGTGTGTGTGTGACGGTGTGTGATGACAGAGCGTGTGTGTGTGACGGTGTGTGTGTGTGAGACGGTGTGTGATGACAGAGCGTGTGTGTGTGTGAGACGGTGTGTGATGACAGAGTGTGTGTGTGTGTGACTGTGTGTGATGACAGAGTGTGTGTGTGTGTGTGTACGTTTTTCCCTCCTGTGCTTGTCTCTGGAGCTCCTGAAGTCCGTCCACAGCCTGATGAAAGTCGAACACTGTCACACACACACACACACACACAAACACACTTGTTATCAGAATGCATCTCACTCACACACACACACACACACACACGTCTGTGAACGAGGATTAATACCGATGTGAGCGCGATCAGAGATGATCAGTCTCTTCTCCCATCCTCTCAGGCCTGCTCAATACACACACACACACACACACACACACACACGGCTAAATGAGTACATACTTTATTATTAGGGTGTGAGTGAGTGAGAGTGTATGTGTGTGTGTGAGTGAGAGTGTGTGTGTGAGTGAGAGTGTGTGTGTGTGAGTGTGTATGTGTGTGTGAGAGTGTGTGTGTGTGAGTGTGTATGTGTGTGTGCATGTGAGTGAGTGAGAGTGTGTGTGTGTGAATGAGTGAGAGTGTATGTGTGTGAGTGTGTGAGAGTGTGTGTGCGTGAGAGTGTATGTGTGTGTGTGTGAGTGTGTATGTGTGAGTGAGTGAGAGTGTGTGTGTGTGCATGTGAGTGAGTGAGAGAGTGTGTGTGTGTGTGTGTGAATGAGTGAGAGTGTATGTGTGTGAGTGAGTGAGAGTGTGTGTGTGTGAGAGTGTGTGTGAGAGTGTGTGTGCGTGAGTGTGTGAGAGTGTGTGTGCGTGAGAGTGTATGTGTGTTAGTGAGAGTGTGTGTGCGTGTGTGAGTGAGAGTGTATGTGTGTGAGTGAGAGTGTGTGAGTGAGTGAGAGTGTGTGTGTGTGTGTGTGTGTGTGAGTGAGAGTGTGTGTGTGTGTGTGAGTGAGTGAGAGTGTATGTGTGGGTGAGTGAGTGACACGCTATTCATTGTTATACCTTTTTTTTCATTCTTGTCAATTTCCTCAAATAATCCTGGGAGATGAATGACGACACCGTTTCCTGTGAACACAGCAGCTCTCAGATCTCTCGCTCTCTCTGTGTCTTTCTGTCTCTCTCTCTCTCTCTCTCTGTCTCTCTCTCACCGATGAACGATGTGCATTTGGTGTTGATTATTCCACTGGGCAGAAGATGAAAGTCATACTCCTTCTCTTCCACCACCACCGTGTGTCCAGCGTTGTTTCCTCCCTGTGAATAAACACAAGGGTGACGTCACGTCTGAAACTCACGTGACCTTAGAAGCGGCTGTGAGTTTATCACAGACATGTGATTTAGATTAGTCTTTCTGCTGTAGATTGTGTTATTTGTCCGGTTGTGTGTGTGTGTGTGCGCTAGATAGAAGACGCGAGTGACTCCTCAGGCATCCAGCCGCGCGCGCCTTGCCCTTTACGCGCCAGACACGCCCCTCCCGTGACAGCCAATCAGAGGGCCCGAGCACTATTTTGAACAGCGTGTCCTTCTCGCATGTCCAACGCGGCGGGAACGTGAGCCGAGTTCAGTGAAGGGCAGCGGCGTGACCTTTGACCCGCAGCACATCTGCAGTTAGAGCGCGACACCATCACACGAAGAGAAACCGACCAGCTGTGAAGAGTTTAAACCGAGTTGACAAACGGAGAACAAACACCAAACGCTCAAATCGGCAAAAAAAATGCACAACTGTATTTGTCTCTCGTCTAAAAACAATGCCGGAAATATTGTTCACAGTTAGTTGTGTGTAGCGTGTGAAACGAAGCGGCGTCGGTAATGGACATCATCATCGACGCATCTAAATGAACTTCCGATCCGGTCAGACCGTTTTCTTACAGGATGTGACGCTGACTGAACTTCACCTGGCATCTGCACACGATGTCCGACTCGGTGGCCAGCAGATCCACCACCTTCCCTTTGCCCTCGTCGCCCCACTGCGCGCCCAGCACCACCATCACCCTGTTCCCCGCGTCGCTCCGGGCGCGCTTGACGGCGGCTGACGGGCTGGAGAAGCTCCGGTGAGACATGACGGACGCTGGGCGGACTGGACTGGACTGGACCTGACCCGCAGCTGTCGCCCGACCGGCACAACACCAAACGCAGACAGAGGAGAGGGGCGGGGCCACCGCGCTGATTGGCCAGTCGGCGCACAGGGAGAAGACTTGTAAAGCGCCGTTCAAATAAAAATCGAGAGCATTTTTATTATTATTATTTATTGCTTTCATGAGCCCAAATTTTTTTTAACTTAAAAACGTCACTTTGAACTAAATGTAAAGGCGTTATTATTAATCAGAACCACTGAAGGAGGCGTGTTGGGCGACGTCAGAAGGCAGAGCTAGTTTAGGGGTGACAACAGCTCTATTGATAGTCCCTTGACCTTTGACCTCCAGCACGTGACCCGCGCGGAACAAACAAACACAGAGAAGTGCTCTGGCCCCGTCACCCATCAGTGTCAGAACACACAAGGCTTTATTGTAAGATCTGGTCACAGAAGAACAGAGGAACGGAGCAGGAACACTGGGCAACAGCGACAGCTCCGTCAGCTCCTGCGGGCTCTCCTCCGCCTGCGCCGCCCTGCGCACACAACACCATCACCACACACACACTCACTGCTTTAACACATGAAGAGAAAAGAAAAAAGCCTTTATTAACAAAGAAACGGATAAAAGCAGACTGCGAGAACGCGGAGGGAAGAGAACAGGTCAGTGTGGACCAATCAGAAGCTGCTGGACTCACACACACACACACACACACACACACACACACACACACACACACACACCTCAGAGGAGTTAGAGTCAGAGGTGGCGGCTGGTTTAAGAGTGGACTAGTTAGTGGCGATTTACATCCCTCACTCAGCACACAGCCTTTTCCTACTATGCCGCCTCACTGCACACACCACACACACACACACACGACTCAAATGAAGCGCACGTACTGTAACACAACTCACTCACAACACAACCCACGTCAAACTTCTTTCCACTTCGTTCTCAAAACAATTTGGTTTTTAATAAATTAATTTGCTATTAAAATGCCGGGTCTAATGTCTGGCCAATCAGAACGGCGCATCCTTTTCATCTGGGTTTGGATTGGCTGCTGGCTGTGATGTCACAGTATCAGTCACTCGACCAGCATAGAACCTGATGATTCACCTCCACATCTCAGAGGAAGTGCTGGACTACTGAAGAGCACAGTGTGATGCAACGGTTCTCCTTAAAAACGGCTCAGGCGAGTGTGTGTGTGTGTGTGTGTGCGGAGATTTACCTTTACTGCTCTTTCTGGAGAAAAAGCTTTTCTTGTGCGCTGGATTTGGAGAGGCGGGGCTTGTGCCTGAGCAGGAGGGGCTTGTGAGTCTCGGCTGTCTGGCTCGTCACGTGACGCTGTGGATGTGGTCTGAAGCGGATCTCCGTGTGTGTTTTGAGTCAGTGTCGCCTCCAGCTTCTGCCTTAGTGGACCTGGTGTCTGTCAAAGAGATAGAAGGAACCGGTCCAGGCGCTGTGGTCTGAGCCGATGTGGGCGTGGTCTGAGTGACCGGGCTGAACTGAGCCGCTGTGGGCGTGGTTTGAGTGACCGGGCCAGTCTGAGCCGCTGTGGGCGTGGTTTTAGTGATGGGGCCAGTCTGAGCTGCTGTGGGCGTGGTCTGAGCCGCTGTGGGCGTGTTTGAGTGACCGGGCCAGTCTGAGCCGCTGTGGGCGTGGTTTTAGTGATGGGGCCAGTCTGAGCTGCTGTGGGCGTGGTCTGAGCCGCTGTGGGCGTGGTTTTAGTGATGGGGCCCAGTCTGAGCTGCTGTGGGTGTGGTCTGAGTGACCGGGCCAGTCTGAGCTGCTGTGGGTGTGGTCTGAGCCGCTGTGGGCGTGGTTTTAGTGATGGGGCCAGTCTGAGCTGCTGTGGGTGTGGTCTGAGTGACCGGGCCAGTCTGAGCTGCTGTGGGTGTGGTCTGAGCCGCTGTGGGTGTGGTCTGAGTGACCGGGCTGAACTGAGCCGCTGTGGGCGTGGTTTTAGTGATGGGGCCAGTCTGAGCTGCTGTGGGTGTGGTCTGAGTGACCGGGCCGCTCTGAGCCACTGTGGGTGTGGTCTGAGTGATGGGGCCGCTCTGAGCCACTGTGGGTGATGTCTGAGTGACTGGGCCGCTCTGAGCCACTGTGGGTGTGGTCTGAGTGACGGGGCCGCTCTGAGCCACTGTGGGTGTGGTCTGAGTGACGGGGCCGGTCTGAGCCACTGCGGGTGTGGCTTGAGTGATGGGGCCAGTCTGAGCTGCTGTGGGTGTGGTCTGAGCCACTGTGGGCGTGGTTTTAGTGATGGGGCCAGTCTGAGCTGCTGTGGGTGTGGTCTGAGTGACCGGGCGCGCTGAGCCACTGTGGGTGTGGTCTGAGTGATGGGGCCGCTCTGAGCCACTGCGGGTGTGGTCTGAGTGACTGGGCCGTCTGAGCCACTGTGGGCGTGGCTTGAGTGATGGGGCCCGTCTGAGCTGCTGTGGGTGTGGTCTGAGCCGCTGTGGGCGTGGTCCTGAGTGATGGGGCCGCTCTGAGCCACTGCGGGTGTGGTCTGAGTGACTGGGCCGGTCTGAGCCACTGTGGGCGTGGCTTGAGTCTGAGCTGCTGTGGGTGTGGTCTGAGTGACCGGGCCGCTCTGAGCCACTGTGGGTGTGGTCTGAGTGATGGGGCCGCTCTGAGCCACTGCGGGTGTGGTCTGAGTGACTGGGCCGGTCTGAGCCACTGTGGGCGTGGCTTGAGTGATGGGGCCCGTCTGAGCTGCTGTGGGTGTGGTCTGAGCCGCTGTGGGCGTGGTTTTAGTGATGGGGCCGGTCTGAGCAGCTGTGGGTGTGGTCTGAGTGACTGGGCCGGTCTGAGCCGCTGTGGGCGTGGCTTGAGTGATGGGGCCGGTCTGAGCTGCTGTGGGTGTGGTCTGAGTGACCGGGCCAGTCTGAGCTGCTGTGGGTGTGGTCTGAGCCGCTGTGGGCGTGGTTTTAGTGATGGAGCCGGTCCGAGCCGGTGCTGCTGTGGACGGAGAACTCCTCTCATTTCTGCAAGTTGTAGCTGACTCTCCGACCCGGAGTTCTGGCTCTGCTGGACACGCCCCTGCTTCTTCTTCTGCACACTTGACACGTTGCGCTTCAGGAAGAGAATCACAGAAGTCAGACAAGAGCCGGAAGCAGGAAGCACAGAAACACACACCAACAGCAGAGAAGCGTCACGTGTAGCACAAACCAAGGACGCAGCTATAATTACACACTTTAAACAATATTTACATGCATTAAACACGAGGAATGTTCAGCAATAATAAATGCGCATGAATTCATGTACGTGATGTCACACGACAGACTGGTGTGAACCACCAATGAGAACACGAGCAGAGGGAGAAGGCGGAGCTACAGAGCAGAGGAAACGCGGGTGGGCGCGGCTCACATCAGCATCAGCGGTGGCGGCGGCAGCGGCGGGCTGGCGTTTGCGCGGTATGTGAGGCGTCGGCAGTGGCTTACCGCGCTCTTCCTGATCTCTACGCATTTCACTTTCCGAATCGCACCTGGGACGAGCCTTTCCACGAGCGTTCCGGATCTCGGCCAGGAGCCGATCCACGATGCAGCCGTCGTCCGGCGGGGCCAGCACTCCTCTCCTGACTGAAGAGTGTAGAGTCGCAGAGTGAGTGAGTGTGAGTGTGTGTGTGTGTGTGTGTGTGTGTGTGTGAGACACTCACTGATCTTCCCACCCTCTCCCTTCTGTCTCTTGGCCTCCTCCTCTTCCAGCTTCTGCTTCCGCTTCTCTGCTCGTGCGGCCCGTTCCACACGCTCACGGTTCTCCTGCAGAAGATGAAGCAGGGCTCCGTTACACGCACAGACACAGACCTCGCACCTGTGTGAGCTCTGTCCCGACCTTCTGAGCGCTGAGGAGGTGCTGGCGGAAGGTCCCGATGGTGCTGAAGAGATCCTCCAGCGAGAGCTGTGACACGTTCTCACACACATACTGAGCCACGTCAGTCTTGTGCTTCTCCAGGTTGATGGAGAGCTCCTCCAGCGCCGCACAGGCCGTCTGGCTCCTCTGCTCACAGTACAGATTTCCCATCAGCCCCTGCTCCAGTCACCTTAGGAAGGGTTAAACACCTGAATGAGGCCCGACAACTGCTCCCCGAGGTCCTCCTCCGAGACCTTCTTCTCCATGTTCTTCCATCTCTCAGAGTGCGCACCAGCCTCCTTCTTAAAAAACTCCAGGTTCAGTCTGGAGGAGCGGAACCGTGAATGAGCAGGAGTGTGTGACGTGACCCGACAGCGCAGAGGAACTGACCCAGCCGCTCTCTCACAAGCCTCGATTTCATCCGGAAGACTCAGAAGCTCCGGCTGGTTCCGTTCAGCTTCCTGGAAAGCAGAAGGTTTGTCTTTCACTCGGGTGAGATGGAAACGTTTCACAGTTCCAGAGCTCGAGAAAACAACTCAGAAGGGCAGCGATACCTCCAAGATGTGATGCAAGAGCGTGACGCCACCCTTGTTGGATTTAATGTCAGTGAGACTCAACAGGGATCCGATCTTGAAGCCCCCAGCATTCCCAGTGTGGCTCCCCTGTGGGATCAAAGGAATCAAAATCATTTACCACTGAAGTCAAAATGTCGTAAATGGACGTGGATGATCTGAAACGCTCACGTGGTTGAGGAAGTTGCCGATGTCCAGGATGAGCTTGCAGAAGCTGGGCAGCAGAGAGCTGGTCCTCAGGCCTGCAGGGAGGCGGCACACAAACAGCTCAGAAGAGACGCTCGGCAGGTCCAGAGCGGAGAACACACACCCTCACAGGCCGCCTCCATCAGCTTCATTCTGGGCCTCAGGACCTCCAGAGCCGACAGCAGCTCCTCGCTCAGTAACATGCACTCCACTCTCAGCTGGTAACTAGCCAACACATCAAGCCAGTCAGTCTGCACAAGCCGGCCCAGGTCTGCACAGCGGCGCGACACTTCACCTCGGTAGGTCCAGCAGGAAGTAGTAAAAGCGCTCCGGGGCGTCCAACTTGTCTGGTTCCCCTTGGAATGACTTGATGTCTGCAATCTAGAGGAAGAAAAGAGCTGAAGCTACTGCAGCACCGGGACGTCCTCCTGCCATTCCAACTCACCTCGTTATCCTGCGGCAACAGTTTCAGCAGCTGCGCCAAGCTCTCCACGTCGAAGCCGGAAGTGTCGCCATTCCGCAGCTTCATCACAATGTCCTCGCTAGAACTGCAGGGTCCACAAACATCACAGTCTCAACCTCAGAACCTCACGAGAGGGAACCACAGCAGATCTCACCATGTGAACTGCCTGAGAAATATACTCAGGTTCAAACTCCTCTTGTAGGATAGGAAGGAACCCTGTGAGAAAACTCTCGTCAACCGATGGACACAGACATCTGGACACGTGGGCGGTCAGACCTCTTTGGTCTCCTTGACAGGCGCGGCTTGAGTCTGGTCTTTGGGTTGAGCCACAGGTGCAGAGAAGAGCTGCTCGATGCTGCTGTAGTCAGGCTCCACAGGAGATTCAACAGAAGCCGAGCTCCACATTGTCGGGCCGTCTGTAACAAGCAACAGCGTTCTGAGATGATCTGACGCGGTTCTTCAAGAGTCGCGTTTGATGAAAACAATCTTGCTAATGTTCTAAAGAGTGCGACGTGAGAGAAAGGAAAGGAACTTCTTACCGGTCACTGCTCTGGAATTGAGTTTCTGCCAGTTGAGTTTTTTCATCCGCTTGGAGGGCTGAGGGTTTGACTGTCCAACCACCTGAGCGGTTTGGGCTACAATCACACCCCCAGCTCCAGGTGGAGGAGGAGGTGGAGGAGGAGCCATGAAAGGTGGAGGAGGAGGTGCTGGTGGGATGAGATGGAGGAAGAGAAACAGGTTGTTTTATTACTGGTAATGGAGGAGTGGGAGGAACAGAAAGCCTACCCGGAGGTGGTGGAGGTGGTGGTGGAGGTGGTGGTGGTGGAGGAAGGATCTGCGAGGTGTCACTTTGGGTTTCTTTATCAGGTTCACCATGACATTCCTGCTTTTCATCTGGCGACTCAGTCTGGACTATTTGATCCGTGTTTTTGGACTTTGATGCATCAACATTATAGGAACTTCTGGTTGTTTCTTTTTGAAAGACCAGACGCTGCAATATCTTCTCACATGTTTCCATCTCGGCTGAAAAAACAAAACTAAATTCTAACCAAAGCAACGGAATCACAATTCAGACTGAAACTGGATGAGCATGAAAGTGCGCGAGAGAGAATTTAAAGAAGTGCAGACTCACAGCTTTGGCCGATCAGTGAAGCTCGACTGGTAAGAGCCTCCAGGGCCTGCCAGACGTCCACTCGCTCTGGACCCAAGAGAAGGAGACCCTGCAGGATGGACAGCAGCTGCATGGATGAAGGGAAGCTGCTGACCTGCAAACACACCACTAGTGAATCACACTAGATTAATCACAGATCAAATGCAACATTTGAAACTCAGAAACTGAAGATGTGTGTGAACGAGTGAGTGAGTGAGTGAGTGAGTGAAGTGAGCGAGAGAGAATGAGTGAGTGAGTGAGTGAGTGAGTGAAGTGAGCGAGAGAGAATGAGTGAGTGAGTGAGTGAGTGAAGTGAGCGAGAGAGAATGAGTGAGTGAGTGAGTGAGTGAAGTGAGCGAGAGAGAATGAGTGAGTGAGTGAGTGAGTGAAGTGAGAGAGAGAGAGAGAGAGAGATAGAATGAGTGATTGAGTGGATGTTACTGACTTTATTGAAGAGTAAGGAGAAGACGTCCTGATGGTCACTCATGTTCACTCCTCCATTATCCTTGAGGAGCTCCTCCTCATCCTCCACCATGGCCTCTTGGAAGGCATCACACAGGTCCAGCAGGTCTTGGTCATTCACGTCCCTGAAACAGCGCACACGCACACACACACACACTAAGCACACACACACTAAGCACAGCCGGAGCGAGGAGTGTGTGAAGCTGAGGAGACTCACCGGAGCTTCGGCAGCAGATGAAGAAACTGTAGTCCTGGAGAAAGAGCAGAAGAACACCAGAGCAGCTCAGACACACCACACAGGTGAGCACAATTAACACCTGATCAGGACTCTGCTCAATCTGCTGCCGCTACAATGTCTAGTGCACTAGGTAGGGTGCAGAACTAGTTCAGTTACGATTAAGTAGACTGGAGAATATTTGGTAGTGATGTTTAAAAAGTTCACAGACAACTACCACTTTTATATAGACACAATTTTTACTATAATACAAATTATGTTCTTATTATTAATCGAGGATGAACCAGAACTTATCTTACACACACATGTACATGATATCCAGTATATACCAGATATGAATATACATATACCTGAACTGGTATGTATCAATAAATACCAAAAACAGTTTAAAATAATTCTACAGTGTTTCTATATTTTACAATATACGTATTTGTATAACATAATAATATACGTATTTTTAAACATCTACATTTAAGTATTTAAAATGTACATTTGTTTAAAATCAATTAATTAATTATCACGTATCAATTAATACGTACTTTCATTACTGCTTGGCTAAATATCTATGTGTGTTGTGAGATGAGACGTTGAGGCTTTGGTTAAAGTCGTTAGGCATGAGCTGAGCTCTCGCTGACGTACCAATGAACTCCTTGCGTATGCGGTCTCGCTGCCGCAGGCCGTCGGCTCTGAGGATCAGCGCGTTGATGATGCTCAGCAAGCTCCTCATGTACTCCACGTTATCCGTCTCACTCAGCTCGTTTATTATCACGCTGAAGCGATACTGCTGCGTCTTCACCGTCTGTGTGCGGAAGACAGACAAGCCTCAGACGCGGTTCTCAGAGTGACATCAAACCTCCAGCAGACAGACAGACGTCTTCTGAAGACCAAACAGCTCGCTAAACGTGAACACGTCTTCTGAAGGGTGAAAGCTTGAACCACAGATCTTCTGAAACAGACGCCCAATCTTCTCACGCTGACCTGAAACAGATCAAAACGGAGAAGAAAGGAGAACACCGGCCTTGTAGTGCTCCAGGGCGTCCAGGGCCAGGCGGTGGCCTTCAGCAGAGAACATGCTCAGGGCCGCCAGCAGCTCAAATATCTGCTTCTTCACCGCGATGTTGGAGGAATCCAGAGCTGGAGGAGAGGGCAAACAAAACACGGCGCTCTCAGTGTCTAGAACCTCCATGTCCTTTCCCCTCTCCACACTCGGGATGCGCCAGCGGAGAGTTTTTTGGGGAGGACGTCATATGAACTTTGAACTTCTGAGAAAACAGCTGAGCATGTGATAGGTGTGAAGATTGCGCAAAGCAGATAAAGCGGGAATGTGTGTTTGTGCGCTCATTCATCTCACTGGCCACGCTCCACGTGTTCCTCAGTTAGCAAGGAACGTCCTGAGGAAGCTAGAAAGCGTTTTCTTTAGAGGGTCTGTACCTTGTGTGAGCTTCCTCACGTATCCCTCGTTCTCCGCAATGGCGTGAATCCCGGCGGACGAGTTCATCACCGCTTTCACGCAGCCCACGCAGGTCAGCTGCAGCAGAGCGTCCGGGATGCCCAAGCAGCCGCGCCCCGTGATCAGTCCCAGGACGTCCAGAAGCCGGTCCAGGCCAGACAGCTCCAGGAACTGCACCATCCAGACGCGGTCGCTCTTCTCCAGACGCTTCTTCAGGCCCGAGTAGTTGCTCATGGTGGGAGCCTGGAGCAGACGGACACACAGCTCGGGCTCCGCGTTCTCCAGGTTGGCATCCTGCGAGGAGTCCGTGTCCTGGGACGAGCCCAGCCGACCCCGCACCAGGGCCCACTTGGATTGAGGCTCTTCTGACATGCTGAAGAAGGTTCTGGAAGAGTGGGAGACACTAGGTTAGACTGCACTGATGAGGTACAGTATATATGCGCCGGCAGGAGTCACATGACTGAGGTGATCAGGGCCTGTCAGAGCAGGAACAGCTGCGTTGCGCAAGAAGCCCAGAGGCTTTGCTCAGAAAACCGAAGCTTCTACTTCCCATCAGTGTTTATCCTTCTGCTTCAGGCTAATGTGATCTACTAGTGCTGAAGGAACCAGTGGAGCTGTACCAGCCCCAGACATCATCACTCTGCTCCACACAGAACAGATGATGATGATGATGATGATGATGAACATTGATAGCACACTGTACATTAATGAACATCCTGAAACTATTTATGATCAGCTGACTTCATGTTGGCTTACGAGATTGAAATTTTGTTGTGACACTCATTTTTGTCTCATTATAATTCAGTCTCGTTGTAATTCATAAATAATGCTTTCATTAAAAGCTAATGAAAACAGGAACAAAACTATTGGATTATCATCCGATAAATAAATAGAGAAAAGGTCTGCGCTGACTCAACAACATTCCAACATTCAGTCCCTTCTGCACACAAAAGAGTCTCACACACACAGCACAACACACTCTTCACACAATATATAACACACACACACACACACTGGACTGGACTGGATGTGTGAGTGGTGTGTTCCAGCGGTTTTGTCACTCCGGGTGTGTGTGTGTGTGTGTGTGTGTGTGTGTGTGTGTGTGTGTGTGTGTCACTTCACTAGAAGGTTAATTGCAGAGCGGAATGCTTAAGTAGCTGCAGTTTTTACACTTGAAATTTGTATAATTCATAATTAAAGAACGAGTAAAATAACACTGAAGATGTTTACAAGCTTCCTGCTTTTTATATTCACATTTCCAATCCGTCATTGTCTTGTGGATAATAAGATCATTAGAGTTTAAAATAGCTGCAAACAGCAGCACGAGTTTATCATCTTTCCTGCATCTGTGAGAGAGTGACACTCCCGAGAGAGAGAGAGAGAGAGAGAGAGAGAGAGAGAGAGAGAGAGAGAGAGAGAGAGAGAGAGAGAGAGAGAGAGAGAGAGAGAGAGAGAGAGAGAGAACTTGGACTGAGTCTCTCCTGACATGCTGAAGGAGTGTGAGACAGTGACTGAGGTGGTCAGGGCAAGTCACATGACTGAGGTGGTCAGACATGTCAGAACAGAAACAGAGTTGCCCGGGAAATTCAACCTTCTAATTGCCGTCTGCATGTTTCACATTCCAGAAACCTTCCTGCTTCTCCACTGCTTCAGGCTAATGTGATCTACTGAAGGAACCGGTCCAGCTGATGTTTCCCCCAGTACCAGCACCAGTGATCAGCACTCTGCTCCACACAGAAGAGAGGATGATGATGATAGCGCAGTGTTCCTCCTCTCAGTTTCACTGGCAGTGCCACTTAAAACAAACGTAATAATAGTTTTTGGCTAAAAACCCAAAGTGACGGGCGTGGTTCACACGCTCAGGAGAAGGAAACGTGCCACTGTGGGAGACGTTCTTCAGCCTCCATCGCTCCGACTCGTCTTTCTCTCTCTCTCTCTCTCTCTCTCTCTC
>QKNR01015785.1:128006-141551 GCA_028031935.1 Paedocypris micromegethes | reverse complement strand
AGATGAGATGGGATGAGATGAGAAGAGATGGAATGGGATGAGATGAGATGAGATGAGATGAGATGAGATGAGATGAGAAGAGATGGGATGGGATGAGATGAGGGTGCGACCCTTAAACATACACAGCCAGAAACATCGCTCCGCATCCGTTCAGCTTTGGCTCGTTCTGGGCGAGTCAGCTCTGGTCCAGGCTCTGGTGCGTCTCTCATGGCAACCGCGTGCGAGCGCTGAGGAGAGCTTCCTCTCTACACTAATGTCATGATAAGAAGGCTGCGGCGCATTATCATGCAGCTTCACTCGGGCGGAGTCGCTCAGAGGAGACCTGCGCGGGGTTAAAGGAGGAGACAATTAAAGCGGGTCTGGCCAAGCGCTCTCATGTCTAATTCATCTCGGGTGGCGCTCCGTCACCTCGCTCCCGTCTAATGAGCAGAACTCCATCTTTTATCCGGCTGCGGAGCCATCGCCTGTTGTGAGGTGGAAGACCGATTGTTCTCTCACATTTAAACGTCTCCAGTTTGTTAATGATTTGCTTCAATAACACGGATGAAATGTGGAGTGACTGTGGCTTTGCTCTCGCAGGTTTGACATCCTGGCCAATGGCGGCGCGTCGTTGACTTTAAGCTTCGAGCGTTTGCCCTTCCTGACGCAGTTCCGCACGGTGTGGATTCCCTGGAACGTCTTCTACGTGATGGACACGCTGGTGATGAAGAAGGAGGAGAACGACATCCCCAGCTGCGACCTCAGTGGCTTTGTCCGGCCCAGCCCCCTCATCGTGGCCACGCCCCTCTCCACCTTCTTCAGAGCCTCGCCGGAGAACGGCCCCATCATTCCAGAGACACAGGCAAGACTCTTTCAGTCCCATCGCTTCGTCTACAGGTCTCTATATCCTGAGCTGCGGATTTTTTTGTTTTTTCACAAATTATTTTCCTTTCTCCAACTCCTCATAACACACTTAATCAGCTTTACAGTTCAGCTCCTCGGTTTGTGATAAAATGGCTTAATTTTCTACCGATATGTTTTGAGATGTTGACTTTGGCACTTGAAGGAGTTTTGTTATTTCGTTTACTTTCTTGGAACAAAACCGGCCAAAAAACGCAATTCAAGCTTAACATCATAACGATTTAATCAACGTATATCTCCGTCATTTGAACGAATGGTTTTACGCGTCCAGATGTGTAGTGATGTCGTAACAAGACGTTGGCGTGATGTGATAGTGCTGTCGTGAAACTCCCCGAGAAACTGTCTCCTCTGGCTCGCTCATCACAGGAGTCGGTCCCGATGTGAATTACAGCCTTCCAGAGGAGCTCTACACGGGTAATCAGACTCCACCACATTAGCATTTAATACTGGGCTTCGGGTCTCCAGCTGTAAAGGCTGAAAGCTCCTCTTTTCATCTCGAGCGTCACACGCGAATGGCAAACAGCGTGAGGCAGCGCAGAGTCTGAGACGTGTGACTTCTGCTCGATGAGTGAAGGCCATCAGACGAGTGGACGGGACGGGACCTCTGCTCCTGCTCCTGTCACGCCTTCGCTCTGTCATCCTCCCTTTTTCCGTGGCAAATTTGGAATGCATTTTAGCGCAAGACGAGCGACCGACACGAGTCTCGTGGTGCTCATGTCCTTCAGTGTTTAACACACGAGGAAACGTTTCTGTCTCCGACTCCGTGATGAACTTGAGCGCCTCCTACTGATGTTGTGGAGGAGCGTGTCCGAGAGCAGAAGCTGATTCTGAAGATCCATCACGCTCGAGGAACGCCTGTGATGCGGAAGCGTCTGTTGATCCAAGCTGCTCCTCATCTTCAATTCTCCTTCTGTCAAAGAGAAAACCAAATCACCCCAAACACTCTGAACTTCTGTGGCACGTCACTGGACGGGCATTGAAAGTCTGGTAACTGTGTGTGTGATCTGACGTCTGACTGGGCTTTTGGGTTCCTCGCTTGAGTCGTTTGTGCTCTTGAGCGTGTTGAGTTCTGCTCCAGTAACGGCCTCCAGCACGGATGCGAATGTAAGCACGTTCCGCCCGTGAAACTTTCCCTCATTAGATCCCGAACGTCAGAGCAAACACGAGCGCAGATGTGCTCCTGCTCGACAAAGAGCCGCAGTGAAGACCTCGGGTTTCTCGACGTCCACGCTCAACTACATTAGCCTGTTCCGCTCGAAGTGTGGACGAGTGTGAAGAGCGCCTCATAGACGATCGTAGCGTGGCCCATCGTGAGGTTCTGATCTTCTCCTCTGCTCCAGGTTCTTCAGGAAGAGACGGCCATTCCTGGCAGCGACCTGAACCTGATGTACCTGAGCTCCAGAGCCGCAGGCTACCGGCCCGTGCTGAAGGTCACCATGACCCAGGCCACCATTCCCTTCAACCTCATGAAGGTGCATCTGATGGTGGCCGTGGTCGGGCGGCTCTTTTCCAAATGGTTTCCTGCCGAACCCAACCTGTCCTACACCTTCATCTGGGACAAAACAGACGCCTACAACCAGAAGATCTACGGCCTGTCTGAAGCAGTGGGTGAGTGAACACTGAGACTTTACTCTCTACACTGAGACTTTACTCTCTACACTGAGACTTTACTCTCTACACTGAGACTTTACTCTCTACACTGAGACTTTACTCAGATGAGGAGCTACAAAATAGTCGGCAGAATAACGTAACGTGACGGAGTGAAGAAACCTCACCTGACTCCACACGCAGAAGTGTTTTATCAAGAGGAAAGTCATTGAAGTTATTTAACCTAAACATTGTTGATCGATTATAAGTTCTGAATCAGGCACTTTGAGACAGTTGTAATTGTGAAAAGCGTCTTACAAATTCACTGAACTTGAACTTATAAAATAAAAGGGATTGTGTGTGTGTGTGTTCAAGTTCATTTATATTGCGCTTTCCAACGACCAACGCAAAAAGACCAACGCAAAGACGCTATGTGAAAAAGAGAAGAAAAAAAGAAAAATGTCGATTCTTTAAAAAATTGGGGAAAAAAGAGTCAGTTAAAAAGGAAAAATATGTCTATTGTTGTTCAGACTATGGGCTATGACCAGAAGAGCAAGCTAGATCACGACAGTGGCTAGTAAACAAACACAGTGGCTAGTGTGTGTGTGTGTGTGTGTGGATGTGTGAGTGTGGTGACGTTTGTGATGATCCCTGAAACATGCAAAGCTAAAAATACACTGCAAATAGAAAACAAAGCACAATCCATTAAAGTCACAGCGAGTCTTTTCTGTCTTTGTTCTTTCTTCCTCCGTGTGACCCGGACCAAACTGAACTAGCTTCCCTTGGCCGGCGTAAACTCTCTCTCCCGCACTTAAGCTGTGTCTTTACAAAGTGAGCTGTGTAGGATTGTAAAAAGGTTATCTTTGCTCTCTTGGGTATTGATTGACTTTCACTTTCTCATCAGGCTCTGGTTTGTCGATTCCATTAAGGTTTTTTTTTCTTCTTTTGGGTTTTTTTTCTCCCCCCAACAAATTGCAGCAGGTATTGATTGTGTGCGGGGGACGAAAGGTTAACGTGATCAGCTGAAACAGTTATAACTTCTGGAGACGGGGCGATGCGATGGGGACGTCCAGAGTTATGATGGAGCGAGCAGCTTTTCTGCTGGAGATAAACAGTGATGGTCTGATTAGACGCAGGAGCGGCGTGTTTATCTGTGTGTGTGTGTGTGTGTGTGTGTGTGTGTGACAGTGTCGGTGGGGTTCGAGTACGAGTCGTGTCTGGACCTGATCCTCTGGGAGAAGAGAACAGCCACGCTGCAGGGCTACGAGCCGGACGCCTCTAACATGGGAGGATGGACCCTGGACAAACACCACGTGCTGGACGTTCAGAACGGTGAGATCCAGACTCCTGGTTGCTTATTCTACTGGACCATGGTAGAATTTGTCCCGAAAGTTGTTTTGTAAGGCAAAAGGTTTGGAGGTGGAAATGCAATTTAAAATTTCTCTGATCTGTGCTAAGACCCTCTAAATTCAGACTGTAATATATAAAAACTAGGGCTGTCAAAGTTAACGCGTTAACTCTTGCGAATAATTAAATGTGTTTGTCGTGTCAAATTAGTTTATCCCCGTTAATTGTTGTTATCCACTGTTTTGTACATTGTTGTTTATTTACAGTTTTATCTCTGGGTTTTTTTACACGCAAAAAATTGACTTTTGGGACGGTTAGTTTTACTCTAAAACGTTGCCAGATAACTTCGTAGAGTAGAGTACAGTAGAGTAGAGTAGAGTACAGTACAGTAGAGTAGAGTAGAGTACAGTAGAGTAGAGTACAGTAGAGTTGAGTAGAGTACAGTAGAGTACAGTAGAGTTGAGTAGAGTACAGTAGAGTAGAGTACAGTAGATTAGAGTAGAGTAGAGTACAGTAGAGTAGAGTACAGTAGAGTAGAGTAGAGTACAGTAGAGTTGAGTACAGTACAGTAGAGTACAGTACAATAGAGTACAGTAGAGTAGAGTAGAGTACAGTAGAGTTGAGTACAGTACAGTACAGTAGAGTAGAGTACAGTAGAGTAGAGCACAGTAGAGTACAGTACAGTAGAGTTGAGTACAGTAGAGTAGAGTACAGTAGAGTAGAGGAGAGTACAATACAGTAGAGTAGAGTAGAGTACAGTAGAGTAGAGTAGAGTACAGTAGAGTAGAGTAGAGTACAGTAGAGTAGAGCACAGTAGAGTAGAGTAGAGTAGAGTACAGTAGAGGAGAGTACAATACAGTAGAGTACAGTACAGTAGAGTAGAGTAGAGTACAGTAGAGGAGAGTACAGTAGAGTAGAGTAGAGTACAGTAGAGGAGAGTACAATACAGTAGATTAGAGTACAGTAGAGTACAGTAGAGTAGAATTGAGTACAGTAGAGGAGAGTACAGTAGAGTAGAGCACAGTAGAGTACAGTAGAGTAGAGTAGAGTAGAATGCCTTTATTGTCATTGTATCACAGGGTTACAATAAAATTAGTATTGCTACTTGAAAGATGAGATAATAGTAAAATATACACACTGAATAACCAATATAAATAACTACGATATATGAAAATATGGTCCAAAATATTGAAGGCAAGAAACAATTTAAATATAACACAAGATACAAGAACACGAGAAAAATGCGATTGACAAACTATGCAAACTATATGTGGGTGTCCGCTCCATCTCTGTGATCTGAGGAGACGCTGGTGTTGCTTTGACGGAGACCAGCACACTGACAGATGCTCCAGTCTGAAACACACTTTCCTTCCTTTTTCCTCCTTTCTGGCATCTGAAGTGACACTAATCCCTCGTTCCTCGCCGGCTGAGGACTTACAGCAGCCTTTCATCTTGCTCCCGCCTCCTGCTCACTCACGCTCCTGTCCCAGAATGCACCTGTAGGTCACAGAGGTCACAGAGCAGGTGTGAGGTGTCTGAGGTCTCTCTCTCTCTTTCTCTCTCTGTCTCTCTCTCTTTCTCTCTCTCTGTCTCTGTCTCTCTCTCTGTCTGTCTCTCTCTATCTCTCTCTCTTTCCCTCTCTCTCTCTCTCTCTCTCTCTCTCTCTCCCTCTCTTCTTTCTCTCTATCTATTTCTCTCTCTCTAACCTCTTTGTCACTCTCTCTGTCTCACTCTCTTTCTCTCTCTGTTTTTCCTCTCTCTCTCTCTTTCTCTCTCTCTGTCTCTCTCTCTCTCTCTGTCTCTCTCTCCTCTCCTCTGTCTGTCTCTCTCTCGTCTCTCTCTCTCTCTTTCTCTCCCTCTCTCTTCTCTCTCTCTCTCCTCTCTCTCTCTCTCTGTCTCTCTCTCATCTTTCTCTCTCTCTCCCTCTTTGTCACTCTCTCTTCTCACCTCTCTATCTCTCTTTCTTTACTCTCTGTCTCTCTCTCTCTCTCCTCCTCTCTTCTCTCTCTCTCTCTCTCTTGCTCTCTGTCCTCATGTCTCTTCTTATCTGTCTCTTTCTTCCTTCATTACTCCTCTCTCTCTCTCTCTCTCTCTATATATTATATGTATATATATATATATATATATATATATATATATATCAGGGAGCTCAGCTAATTATCTTCGAGAGGTCGGGGAAAGACATCCACACACTTTGGCCACAGGGACGTTCTGCCGAGATGGAATGTGTGATTGAGGAAGACGGTGTCCATTTATCGAGTCTTTTAATTATTAAGGGTATAATTATGCTACAGTCTCTCTGGAGAATAAACGAAACAAAAGTACGAGCATCCGCTGCATGTTAGTAGATGCCACAAGGACAGTTTTTTTTTTCTTTTTCACATTGATTTTGAACCCGTCAACACGTAATTACTGTGTAATGACTGAAACACGCCCAAGACCCGAGAAACGAACAGAGAGGGGAAACATAATCAGCTTAATTGATTTTGGCAATGCCTCATTTGAATCTTACGGATTAATTTTTCTCGCACACACACACTCATTGTGAACTTTAAGAAGATTTGCGTTGGGCTAATTTAAATAATAAAAATAATAATAATAATATGAGTATTTGTAGGGCGCTTTTCACAGTTTTAACTGTCTCAAAGCGCACAATTACACACTTAACAGATCGGCGTTTCTTCAGTAAGTTCCCTGAGAGATGTTTGCTGTGGAATCCAGACTCTTCACGCTAGAGGAGCCAAACACTAATCCATTTCCCACTTGATCAATGGTGGGCGGCTGATCAGAGCCGGTGGTATAGTGAGATGTATAGGGGTGTTTAGACGGCGATGCGGCTTCTGTTGTGGACCGGAGAGCCTTCAGATGGCCGTATTGATCCGGCTGGTAATTAGCGCCGAGAGGAGCTGGCTGTTGAATTCCAGCACGTCGTCCGATGTGAATAATTTAGTGGGCACAGCGTGAAGTCGTGCTTTGAAGAGCAGCTTTGAAGACCCCCACCCCAAACCTAAGACTGTTTTCAAAGCCGCCCCCGTAAACGCCGTTCATCAGGCGCTCTCATGAAGCTTCCTATTGACTGAGCCTCACCTGTGCGCTTGAGCCCGAGGTCCTGATCTTCACCTCACGCTGCTACAGACTCACTCAAGCAGATAAAAGATTCATAACCCCAAAGTGGCTCAATTAGTTCTGCAAATTGAAACAAGTTACTCATAAATATCTCATTTTTATATGAGATAAGATTTTTATAGCAAACATCAGTAGTGAGCCACTCAGTGCAGCAAACATCAGTCATGATCCCCTCAGTCCAGCAAACATCAGTAGTGAGCCACTCAGTCCAGCAAACATCAGTCATGAGCTCCTCAGTCCAGCAAACATCAGTCATGAGCCACTCAGTCCAGTAAACATCAGTCATGAGCTCCTCAGTCCAGCAAACAATAGTAGTGAGCCACTCAGTCCAGCAAACATCAGTCATGAGCCACTCAGTCCAGTAAACATCAGTCATGATCCCCTCAGTTCAGTAAACGTCAGTCATGAGCTCCTCAGTCCAGGAAACATCAGTCATGAGCCCCTCAGTCCAGCAAACATCAGTCATGAGCTCCTCAGTCCAGCAAACATCAGTCATGAGCTCCTCAGTCCAGCAAACATCAGTCATGAGCCACTCAGTCCAGGAAACATCAGTCATGAGCTCCTCAGTCCAGCAAACATCAGTCATGAGCCACTCAGTCCAGCAAACATCAGTCATGAGCCACTCAGTCCAGGAAACATCAGTCATGAGCTCCTCAGTCCAGAAAACATCAGTCATGATCCCCTCAGTCCAGTAAACATCAGTCATGAGCTCCTCAGTCCAGCAAACATCAGTCATGAGCCACTCAGTCCAGGAAACATCGGTCATGATCCCCTCAGTCCAGTAAACATCAGTCATGAGCTCCTCAGTCCAGCAAACATCAGTCATGAGTCCCTCAGTCCAGCAAACATCAGTCATGAGCTCCTCAGTCCAGCAAACATCAGTCATGAGCTCCTCAGTCCAGCAACATCAGTCATGAGCTCCTCAGTCCAGCAAACATCAGTCATGAGCTCCTCAGTCCAGCAAACATCAGTCATGAGCTCCTCAGTCCAGCAAACATCAGTCATGAGCTCCTCAGTCCAGAAAACATCAGTCATGAGCACCTCAGTCCAGCAAACATCAGTAGTGAGCCACTCAGTCCAGCAAACATCAGTCATGAGCCACTCAGTCCAGTAAACATCAGTCATGAGCTCCTCAGTCCAGCAAACAATAGTAGTGAGCCACTCAGTCCAGCAAACATCAGTCATGAGCCACTCAGTCCAGTAAACATCAGTCATGAGCTCCTCAGTCCAGCAAACATCAGTCATGAGCCACTCAGTCCAGTAACATCAGTCACAAGCTCCTCAGTCCAGCAAACATCAGTCATGAGCCACTCAGTCCAGCAAACATCAGTCATGAGCTCCTCAGTCCAGCAAACATCAGTCATGAGCCACTCAGTCCAGTAAACATCAGTCATGAGCTCCTCAGTCCAGCAAACATCAGTCATGAGCCCCTCAGTCCAGCAAACATCAGTCATGAGCCCCTCAGTCCAGCAAACATCAGTCATGAGCCCCTCAGTCCAGCAAACATCAGTCATGAGCCACTCAGTCCAGTAAACATCAGTCATGAGCCACTCAGTCCAGCAAACATCAGTCATGAGCCACTCAGTCCAGTAAACATCAGTCATGAGCCCCTCAGTCCAGTAAACATCAGTCATGAGCTCCTCAGTCCAGCAAACATCAGTCATGAGCCCCTCAGTCCAGCAAACATCAGTCATGAGCTCCTCAGTCCAGCAAACATCAGTCATGAGCTCGTCAGTCCAGTAAACATCAGTCATGAGCTCCTCAGTCCAGTAAACATCAGTCATGAGCTCCTCAGTCCAGCAAACATCAGTCATGAGCCCCTCAGTCCAGCAAACATCAGTCATGAGCTCCTCAGTCCAGCAAACAATAGTAGTGAGCCACTCAGTCCAGCAAACATCAGTCATGAGCCACTCAGTCCAGTAAACATCAGTCATGAGCTCCTCAGTCCAGCAAACATCAGTCATGAGCCACTCAGTCCAGTAAACATCAGTCACAAGCTCCTCAGTCCAGCAAACATCAGTCATGAGCCACTCAGTCCAGCAAACATCAGTCATGAGCTCCTCAGTCCAGCAAACATCAGTCATGAGCCACTCAGTCCAGTAAACATCAGTCATGAGCTCCTCAGTCCAGTAAACATCAGTCATGAGCTCCTCAGTCCAGCAAACATCAGTCATGAGCCCTCAGTCCAGCAAACATCAGTCATGAGCTCCTCAGTCCAGCAAACATCAGTCATGAGCCCTCAGTCCAGCAAACATCAGTCATGAGCCACTCAGTCCAGCAAACATCAGTCATGATCCCCTCAGTCCAGCAAACATCAGTCATGAGCTCCTCAGTCCAGCAAACATCAGTCATGAGCTCCTCAGTCCAGTAAAAATCAGTCATGAGCTCCTCAGTCCAGTAAACATCAGTCATGAGCTCCTCAGTCCAGCAAACATCAGTCATGAGCTCCTCAGTCCAGTAAAAATCAGTCATGAGCTCCTCAGTCTAGAAAACATCAGTCATGAGCTCCTCAGTCCAGCAAACATCAGACATGAGCTCCTCAGTCCAGCAAACATCAGTCTTGAGCTCCTCAGTCCAGCAAACATCAGTCATGAGCTCCTCAGTCCAGTAAAAATCAGTCATGAGCTCCTCAGTCTAGAAAATATCAGTCATGAGCTCCTCAGTCCAGCAAACATCAGACATGAGCTCCTCAGTCTAGAAAATATCAGTCTTGAGCTCCTCAGTCCAGCAAACATCAGACATGATCATCTCGGTTCGGGTGGTACTGATTGTTGCCCTCACTGACTGGCAGCTGAAGCAGGATCCCGTGAAGATGCTGGACCGTGTGTGGTGTGTCCTCACCTTGTCTGGTGTCTCTGCTCGGAGTGTAAATGCGATTGACATTGAGAGGAGAGACGGTTTGATCTTTGGAGCCACACGGCTTTACTTCGGCCTGTCAGATGTGTCGGGGAGGATGTCTCGTGCCTCCTGCCAGGAACTTCATCTGATCTTCTGTTGACTGAAGAGAACTTCTCATTCTAGCTGGATTCCTGCAGTATTGACCCGCTGAAGACGCCTTGTTCATGTTTCAGAAGCAGCTGTTAAAGTTTAATGTGGGCGTGTAGCCCGTGAGCAGCTCTGTATGGATTTTGACTACACCGTCTCTGGAACATCTGCCTTGTTTGCAATGGAAATGACTGTTTGTACATGTATTATTTATACGGATTTATCCAGCGTCTCGTAGCCGTGAGTGGAAACACTCTGCGCTTAAAAATACATCTTGACTCTCCCAAATATCTTCAAAGTTGTGAGGCCCGAGACAAAGACCCCACAAGTACACAACGGTACAGTAAATCTTGCATTCTGGGCCCAACGTGGTGCTAAATACAGGAACACACACACACACACACACACACACAGCTGTAACAGACACGTGACACTGTCGTGGCTTTTATGCTCTTATATGGTGTGGGGGGTGGGGCTAGTGAAACGGCTGCAATGATTGGTTGGAGCTCAAGATGAAGACAGATTCTTTTCTTCCGGGTCATTTGATTGCAGTACGGCGTTAACTTTTCAAACTAGAATCATTGTGCGCTTTGAGACAGTTAAAACTGTGAAAAGCGCCCTACAAATACTCGTTATTTATTTATTTATAGTACCTTATTTTTCGCCATATAAGACGCAGCCAATTTTAAAGGAGGAAAATCTAGAAAAAAAAGATTCTGAACCAAATACTGTAGTAAAATATTTAATATCAACTGTATAAAAGTGAACAGCAGTTTAAGAACAAATGTATGCCGAACATGTGACATGAACAGTCAGTAAAGTCAGTAAACAGTGAGAGTAGCGCTGGGCGGTATAGCGGTATTAACGTCAATAGCGGTATTGAGATGTGCCGCGATATGGAATTTGCAATACCGTGGATACCGTGATAATTCATGAATTAGATTTTTATATAAGTATATAAACACCTTAATACAGTATTACACATTACAAGTTGTAACTTACAACTATCAATGACGGCACAGACATTACTAATCAAACACAGAAAGCAGTGTAACAGACTGAATTAATAGATCACACACGTGTTTTCTGCGCTGTGCCTTTAAGAGAAGAGCGGCTGATTTAGTTTTAAAGACGCGCGCGAGAAAATCTGCTTGTTTTATTTTGATCAAAGTCTGTTTTCATTTGTAAATCATGGTTTCATTGTTTCACAAGATTCTGCGCGAGAAAGAAAGTCGTATGAACGACGTATGTATACCGCGGTATTGCACACTAAGATGGCGGTGAGCGCGCTCCGCGGATCTCTGCATTCGCCGTACAAGACGCACCAACTTTTCACCCTCAGTTTTGGGGAAGAAAAAGTGCGTCTTAGACGGCGAAAAATACGGTAAGTTGCCCGTGTAATGTCGCCCCAAACTGCGTTCACTTTCACCGAATGTTTTCATCGAACTTACATTAAGATTATAAACGTATAGCGCCTTCGCTTATTCAGCGTTTAATTTCGTCTGTCCGATGTGTTGTTTCCGAGGATGAGGATCAGTAATCTTCAGTCCTGGCCTCCGCTGACCTCTGACCTCTGACCTGCAGGCATCGTGTACAAAGGCAACGGCGAGAACATCTTCGTCTCCCAGCAGCCTCCAGTGGTCAGCACCATCATGGGTAACGGGCGCAGACGCAGCATCTCCTGCCCCAGCTGTAACGGTCAGGCGGAGGGCAACAAGCTGCTGGCCCCTGTGGCTCTGGCCTGCGGCGCTGACGGAAGCCTGTTCGTGGGAGACTTTAACTACATCAGACGCATCTTCCCCTCAGGAAACGTCAGCAGTGTCATGGAGCTGAGGTGAGATCAGCTCAGAGCAGTGATTATAACCGAACTGCCACTGTGTGTGTGTGTGTGTGTGTGTGTGTGTGTGTGTGTGTGTGTGACGGTCCTGGAGGCCGCATGCACGCCGTCTCTCTCCTGATTGGCCCACGCCAGCCTCTGACAAGCGACAGACAAACGGCAAAAATGTAAACAAAGTGTGCGATCAACTTCCTGAAAATCAGTGTCATTAGGACTAATCACTAGTGAAGGCGCGCTGGCATCAGGCTAGTTCACCGTCAGGCTACATTCTTGTCATTTACTCTAGATCAGGCGTGTCAAACTCATCTTCACCGAGGGCTGACCGACCTCAAAGGGCCGGGTGGAACTTATCACTAAGATAGATAAGATAAGGTGCAAATACAGGAAAGGACACAAAGGACATGAAATCAAAAGAACACAAAGGACATGGACACACGTGTAGACACGCAACAGTCACAAACAATAGTGGAAGAAAGAGAACTGTACGTGTAGCTACAACTGTAACTGCAACGTATACACGTATAATCAAGAGTAATGTATACATGTATAAAATAAATGTCACTAGTTTTTAATGTTGAACAACTGAGAGACACCTGAGCATCCTGCAGCATCACGAGATCAATAGACAGGTAACAGCTTCAGGAAAACAGGAGAAAATAAGCAAGGGACTGTTTTGGAATAAACAACATTGATTTAAATAGAAAAACATGTTGTATGCAGCATATTACATTAGTTACATGTTGAGCCTCAGGAGAGTTTCGCTCTTTAACAATTTTCGGCTGTTTTGTTTGTTTGCGCGCGTCTCCCGTGTAATGGCGTGAGGGGCGGGGCATGAACTCCTCACACGCCGCTCAGACTTTTAGCAAGTTCGAGTAGTTTCTAAAATGTATTTGCGTTATCGGAGCATCGCTGGTGTCGACCCCTGGGGCGTGATGGAGGTCCTGGACTCTCCTGTAGAAGATCTGAGCTGAGAAGATCCTGTGTCTGAAACACGAGCTCCTCGCGGATCATAACGTCTGTCCTCACTCCCTGCTCTCCGGCGACACCTCGCTCGCCCGACACCTTATCTGCCCTCTGCTTATCTCCTCGTCTGCCTCTCTTCCTCTCA
The DNA here is from genome assembly GCA_028031935.1 of Paedocypris micromegethes. Taxonomy (NCBI): domain Eukaryota; kingdom Metazoa; phylum Chordata; class Actinopteri; order Cypriniformes; genus Paedocypris; species Paedocypris micromegethes. The sequence continues at coordinate 128,661 of QKNR01015785.1, read as the reverse complement.
GCTAGAGTTCTCGCTCTCTCCTGTTCTCCTGGTATATTTAACCGTATCTTCTCATCTCATCTTCTCGGTCCTTCCGTCTGCTCCTGACTTGATACCGGAGCAGAGACTATAAATGTCCGAGCGCTTCACGGGTTCCAGTGTCCGTGTTCCTGTGAAGAAGCGCCGCATCTTCTCAGCTGAAGGCCACACGCATTTGCTTTTCATTATCTGGGACGCAATCAGTTTGCTATTATGGGCTGTTAACCCGGGCGTCGGCCTTCCCAGGTGGAATATTCACACATCCAGCGGCGTTTGAGGAGAAAGGTCGAGTGTGTGTGAGTGAGTGTGTGTGTGTGTGTGTGTGTGTGTGTGTGTGTGTGAGTGTGTGACTCGTACGAGCGTCTCAGTTTATCTCTCTCTCTCTCTCTCTCTCACTCCTCTTATCTCTGCTCTTGTTTTTCTGCTGCTTTCCCAAAGAAATAAAGACTTCCGACACAGGTAATCCACCTCACACTCACCCTCACTCTTCTGCCTTCACTTTGTCTCGTCTGGTCAAGGAAGTGGCCGTTTTATCTCTCCATCCATCATCCATCCACTGAAAGTGTTCCACAGCTCTCTCTCACTCACTCTCTCTCTCTCTCTCTCTCCCTCTCACTCTCTGTCTCTCTCTCTCTCT
>QKNR01015785.1:104949-118517 GCA_028031935.1 Paedocypris micromegethes | reverse complement strand
AAAAAAAAAAAAAAACACACAACATTAAGAAAATAATAAAACTAAATGAGGAAAAACGTAAGCTTTTTTTAAGACTAAAGCACTTTTAATTTTCTTATTTTTTATGGGCATTTTTTGCAGTGCAGTAGTTTAAAAGCCAACAGCTCTTCTACAGTGCTATGATAGTTTATCTCTCTATCTTTATTTAGTTTAGTAGGAGCGTGTTTACCTGTAGTTTCTGCTTCAGGTTGGTTCGGTCTTACGAACTTGTGAAAGTTTATAAGTTTATACAGTTTATAAAAGAAAGTCATTGTGTAACTGCATCAGTTGTACTTCAGCAGAAGAGGAAAATTAAAGTCCATATTTTACACGGCAAAAAATGCACATGAAAAAACAAGGCAATAAAAACAAACGAGTGAAAAAGACTTAAATCAAGTGAAATGATCTGCCAACGGGGTGAGACACGTTTACTTGCTAAGACAGATTAAAACGAGACCTGTTTTCTTGAAACAAGCAAATTAATCTTCTACTCTTAATTCTAAGACAGTCTGAAAAAAACAAGATTAATTGTGTCATTTCAAGATCTTCTGGCTTGTCAAGAATTAATTTTTTGCAGAGTATCTTCAGACGCTACAATCGTCACCTCGTCTCGTCTTGTCCAGAGAAAGACTGATAATCGAGATGCGATTAGGCTGTTGTGATGTTTTAATGCGCACGTTAAGAGACTTTGTGAGCGACATTGTTCTCCAGCTGCTGGTTTCTTCCCCTCAGACCAACTGAGGAACAGCTACCAGGTGGGCTACGACAGCTCCATGAGGGTCATCTACGCCAACGGAATGGACTCGCACTTCCAGACGGAGCCTCACATCCTGGCGGGCGCGTCCAACCCCACCGTGGCCCGGAGGAACATGACGCTGCCTGGAGAGAACGGACAGAACCTGGTGGAGTGGCGCTTCAGGAAGGAGCAAACCAGGGGGAAGGTCATCGTGTTCGGGAGGAAGCTCAGGGTAAGCGCGTGGTGAACACGGTGAGATGTGTTATTACCAGCGGTGTGATACTTGAGTAAAAGTACAGATACTTACTGTAACAATTACTCCAATACAAGTAACAAGTCACTAGTTTCGAAAAGACTTGAGTCAAAGTAGCAAAGTATCCCATTTTAAAAGAACTTAAGTATTAAGAAGCATTTTTATTCATGCTCAATATAGGCCCAAAAAAAGAAATGTAAAACAAACTATTGTTTTCCAAGACAGAAACAGAATTTAATCTCAATGTTTGAGAGAACAAAGTAGATAAAAAGAACAAAAAGTCAGTCTCAATCACTTAAAATTGCAAGTAGATATAAAATAAAATGATTAATCCGATTAGTAAATTATATATTTTATGTATTATGTAAAGTTATATATAATATAATAATATTTGTAAAACATTTTTACGCACCTAATTTGCGTTCTTATGGTTTCTAATTCACAAATAGCCTCCATTACGAGTTCACATAATAATAATTCACATAAATAGCCTCCAGCAGCCTAAAGATGGCAATATTCACCTCGTCCGCCCAAGAAATTAACCGCGGTATAAATCGATTCCGGCTTGTCGCGCACAATCACAATGTAACGAGTAACGATAACTGTTTGTTCAAATGTAGTGGAGTGAAAAGTACTGCTACTCAATCACTAATGCAGTGGAGTAGAGAGTAAAAGTTGCTTATATTTTTGATACTCAGTGCAAGTACGAAGTAGCCAAAAACATACTCAAGTAAAGTAACAAAGTACATTTACTCAAGTACATTACACCCCTGGTTATTACACAGTCAGTAGTAATGTCCACCCCTCTTTACTCAAGGTCAACGGCAGGAACCTTCTCTCCGTGGACTACGACCGCACCCTGCGCACAGAGAAGATCTACGACGACCACAGGAAGTTCCTCCTGAAGATCATTTACGACGCCTCCGGTCACCCGACGCTCTGGGTGCCCAGTAGCAAGCTGATGTCGGTCAACCTCACCTACTCCAGCAGCGGACAGGTCACCAGCGTCCAGAGGGGCCCGACCGTGGAGAGGGTGGAGTACGACACCCAGGGACGCTTGGTGTCCAGAACGTTTGCTGATGGCAAGACCTGGAGCTACACCTACCTTGACAAGGTGAGATCACCACAGGATGATGGACATTTGCTGGGTGGACATGAGTAGCTTTGTCCAAAAATAAGAGTTCTACAAGAGGTCTACAAATAGAAGTTCCTTCTGTTAAGACAGAGCTCATTAGAAATCACCCCATCCTCCCCAAACGTGTAAGTGAGGTGTGTGCGGCCAGCCAGGCTCTCCACTGTCAGCCACACGCGCAGACAGCGTGACCAGTCAACACGCCACCAGCAGCGCCCGGGGAGCCCGAAGAAAAGCTGACACGCTGAAGACACCCAGCGTCTCCCCCGAGAGAGCAGCACCAGCACTCTGAAGAAGCTCCTCCAGTGATGTGACCACACCACAGAACCAACGCTCTTATTCCTCATGGTCTCTCGGCTGGAGCAGAAGAAGCAGAAGCGAGCAGGAATAAACATGAGGGCTCAGTGGTTCATAACTCACAGCCACGACTCGCATTTTAACAGTCCCTTGGGCAGAATCGCTTCAGAAGCGAGACATATCGATCGCTCGAGGCTTCTATTCTACTCTGTTTAATGTTTGAGACGCTGTAGCGGGATAAAGTTCTGGGTTCAAGATTTGACAGTTAAACATGTGATGAATGGACCAGGTTTGTTACTGGAGTTTTTTGGCAACCAGACGTGGACTGTAGCCCCTTTCACACATAAATACTGGTGTATTGCCTGCACGCACCTATGTGTGAACAGACAAATGCCGGGAATATTCCTGCACGGTTACTAGTAACGTTCCCGGTATATCGCCGGCATTCTGCTGTGTGTGAAAGCGGAACGAAAATTCCCGGAAAAAGAGTTACGAAGGAGAAGTTCACGGAGAAGTTACGAACAGGCTGACGTCACCCACTGCTCTGAGCCAATCAGAACATTCTGGCGTGAGTCACGCGCTCATTTCGCGGGTCTAGCCGTTCAAAAGCTGTCGCCGGTGGATGATGTCACAGAATATTCACCACAGTCCGAAATGTCCTCCAACTGGTACGACAGTGAAATCAAAGCACTATTATAAAGTAATATTACCGCTGTTATGTTTACAAAGGAGAAGCTGTTTAAAGCGTGTCGCCAGTTGATGATGTCATAGAAAATACTGGGATTTTGAAACCGCCGTGTGAAAGGTTCTTTTCCGTAAAAATGCAGGAATGGCAGCGCTAGTGTGAACAGTCTTTACCAGTAAAGTCCTTCTGCTATTTTTCCTGCAATTTACCGGCATTGCTGTGTGAAAAGGGCTAATAGTGACGCCAGCGAGAGAGTGTTATTTCTTCATGTTTTCAGACCAGCGTCTAACCTAGCTTCTCTTCCCTCTCTTCATTCCCAGTCCATGGTTCTGCTCCTGCACAGCCAGCGCCAGTACATCTTTGACTACGATCTTCAGGATCGACTGTCTGCCATCACCATGCCCAGCGTAGCTCGCCACACCATGCAGACCATACGCTCGGTGGGCTACTACCGCAACATCTACAATCCCCCGGAAAGCAACGCTTCGGTCACCGTGGACTACAGCGAGGACGGCCAGCTCCTCCGCGTGGCACACCTGGGCACCGGGCGGCGAGTCCTCTACAAGTACAGGAGGCAGAACAAGCTGGCAGAGATCCTGTATGACAGCACACGGGTCAGCTTCACGTACGACGAGACGGCGGGAGTCCTGAAGACGGTCAACCTGCAGAGCGAGGGCTTCATATGCTCCATTCGCTACCGACAGATAGGCCCGCTGGTGGACCGACAGATCTTCCGCTTCAGCGAGGACGGCATGGTCAACGCCCGCTTCGACTACACCTACGACAACAGCTTCCGGGTCACCAGCATGCAGGGGGTCATCAATGAAACGCCTCTGCCCATCGACCTCTACCAGTTTGACGACATTTCGGGCAAAGTCGAACAGTTTGGAAAGTTTGGAGTCATCTACTACGACATCAACCAGATCATCTCCACGGCCGTCATGACCTACACCAAGCACTTTGACGTCCACGGCCGCATCAAGGAGATCCAATACGAAATCTTCCGCTCCCTCATGTACTGGATCACCATCCAGTACGACAACAACGGCCGCGTCACCAAGCGAGAAATAAAGATCGGGCCGTTCGCCAACACCACCAAGTACGGCTACGAGTATGACGTCGACGGACAGCTGCAGACGGTCTACCTGAACGAGAAAATGATGTGGCGCTACAACTACGACCTCAACGGCAACTTGCACCTGCTGAACCCGGGCAACAGTGCCCGCCTCACGCCGCTGCGCTACGACCTACGAGACCGCATCACCAGGCTGGGAGACGTGCAGTACCGCATGGACGAAGACGGCTTTTTGCGTCAGAGAGGCACCGAGACTTTCGAGTACAACTCCAAGGGCCTTCTGGTCCGTGTCCACAGCAAGGTCAACGGCTGGACCATTCAGTACAGGTACGACGGGCTGGGACGACGCCTGGCCTCCAGGAACAGCCTGGGTCAGCACCTCCAGTTCTTCTACGCTGATCTCAACTACCCCACACGCATCACGCACGTCTACAACCACTCCAGCTCCGAGATCACCTCGCTGTACTACGACCTGCAGGGTCATCTGTTCGCCATGGAGATCAGCAGCGGCGAAGAGTTTTACATCGCTTGCGACAACACGGGAACTCCACTGGCCGTCTTCAGCAGCAACGGGCTTCTCCTCAAGCAGGTGCAATACACCGCCTACGGAGAGATCTACTTTGACTCCAATCCCGATTTTCAGCTAGCTATCGGATTCCACGGGGGTTTGTATGACCCTTTAACAAAACTGCTCCACTTTGGAGAGCGCGACTATGACATTCAAGCTGGACGCTGGACTACCCCAGATATCGGCACGTGGACTCGAGTGGGCAAGGATCCGGCTCCTTTCAACTTGTACATGTTCCGAAATAATAATCCCATCAGCAAGGTGCACGAGGTCAAGGAGTATGTGACAGGTGAGATACTGTAGTCTCTTATCAAAGACGTGTTGCGTGTAACTAAGCATCTAACAAAGCTTCTTTTCTCATAGATGTCAACATTTGGCTGGTGACATTTGGTTTCCACCTGCACAACGTCATCCCTGGATTCCCCATCCCAAAGTTTGACCTCACTCAACCTTCTCTTGAAATGGGAAAAAGTCAACTGTGGGATGATTTACCGGTAAAACTCCTGAAACTTGTGGAATACTCACGTGTTACTCAAGTGACAAGACTGTTTACTGAACAATTGCGTTCTTTCTCTTTCCTTCTTCCGTCTTTAGACCATTTCAGGAGTGCAGCAGGAGGTCATGCGACAGGCCAAAGCCTTCCTGTCCTTCGAGAGGATGCCCGAGATCCAGCTGAGCCGACGGCGCTCCAGCCGAGATAAACCTTGGCTGTGGTTCGCCACGGTCAAGTCTCTGATCGGCAAAGGCGTCATGCTCGCCATCACCAGCAAGGGTCAGGTGGCCACCAACGCACTGAACATCGCCAACGAGGACTGCATCAAAGTGGCCAGCGTCCTCAACAACGCCTTCTACCTGGAGGACCTGCACTTCACGGTGGAAGGCCGCGACACGCACTACTTCATTAAGACCAGCCTTCCGGAGAGCGACCTGGGGGCGCTGCGACTGACCAGCGGCCGGAAGAGTCTGGAGAACGGCGTCAACGTCACCGTCTCCCAGTCCACCACAGTGGTCAACGGGCGCACGCGGCGCTTCGCAGACGTGGAGCTGCAGTACGGGGCGCTGGCACTGCACGTGCGCTACGGCATGACTCTGGATGAGGAGAAGGCGCGGGTGCTGGAGCAGGCCCGCCAGAGGGCGCTGGCCAGCGCGTGGGCACGCGAGCAGCAGCGGGTGCGGGACGGGGAGGAGGGGGTGCGTCTGTGGACGGAGGGCGAGAAGAGGCAGCTGCTCAGCTCGGGCAAGGTCATGGGCTACGACGGCTACTACGTCCTGTCGGTGGAGCAGTACCCCGAGCTGGCCGACAGCGCCAACAACGTGCAGTTCCTGCGGCAGAGCGAGATCGGGAAGAGGTAACAGCTGGTGCAGGAGAGACTAGAAGCTCCGCAGACTGAAGGCGAGGGGCTCCAGGCTAGTGACGTGATAGTGATGTGCCCAAGTGCCACACCCTGACAGAAGCGGCCTGACTGGCACCGGACTGGCACCACTCTGACGCGTCTGCTGGCACCACTGTATCCTACAGAGACGGACTCTCTCGCCAGAGCAACCCGAGGAACGCTTTGATCGTTTTTGCGCTTATATGCATTGTGACTTGGTCCGCAACAGGACGAGGAAACCGACACGAGTTTACACGCAAAGAGGAAATGGAGCGTTCTGCGGAAGCTCGGGATCCTTCAGCTCAGTGGAATGTTCCGTCAGCTAGTCAGGGCTGATCTCTCACACTATACTATCTGCTTGACTCCTCCTCTTCGGCTTTGGTTTCTTCTGGAACACGGTTGCGGTTTCTAGTGTACAGTCTAACTCCTCCAGCGAGTGGTGATCAGAATATACCAGTATATACCCATCACATACCTGACCAGTACTTTGGCAACAGATCTTACATTCTCTATGGGGTTTTTTTCTTTTTTTTAGAGGAAAAAAAAAATGCCACTTATCTAAACATTAGCCGCAGAGGAAGTAATTTATGTACAGTGTTTATACATAAGAATAAAATCCTACAAATATTGAGACTTTCTCGTCTTGTCATGCATTTAATGTTTATACTCATTGAATTTTAATATTTTACCTAATCGAATTTGTGGTAATGCTAACTGAAATAAAACTTGCTGTTGTGTGTCATTAAATCCAGACTAAATGCTTTCTCTTCTCTGGTTGTTGCCATTTTTTTACCCCGTTGTGTCTTTTAATGCGACCGTCACGTCGCTTTCGTCTCCACTGTGTCTGTCATCTGCTCAAAACACAAAAATGGATCCGTAATTTCACCAGGTTTGGGTCTTTCACTGCAAATGTGTCATTTCTTTAATAGTTTGCACTAAACGTTTGGGTTGTTTCATCTCTGGGCATCGTCGACTGTTTCGTCTGTGATGAATCCACAGCGATAAAACGAGCCGAAATTGTATTTTGAGCGGATGTGATGTTGAGGAATTTGACAAAACTCTTGATAGCCTCAGCAGTGACGTGTGAGATGATCACGGTTCTGCTGGGTGGAGTTTCACGGTCTAATGACTTTTTCAGTGGATTTTCAGCCGTGTGTGAAAGCCACAGGACCATTAGAGAGGAAAGACGTGTCGGTAAGCCATAGAAAGGGAAGGATTCCTGCGCAGAGCATTGACGAAGGAACGCCTGGAATATCCTAGGTCAGATACGGCTTTTACGAGATTGTACGAAAATCAATGAATGCGCAAACAGGGGGTGTTGCTGTTTTCATAAGATCGTGTCGCATCTCGGAGCCTTTTTTTCTATCCCTGTGTGTGTGTGTGTGTGTGTGTGTGTGTGAGTCTGAAGGAGGTCAGATCGCGCCATGTGTGTGTGTGCCACGCCGTGCCCAAGTGTGTTTGACATCTCAGAACCGAGCCGTGGCCGTGGATTGTTACCGTGGGTGACGAGCTAGTGCCAATGCCGACACGTTGCGCTGTGATTGGTTTCTTTGCACTATAACAGGAAGTGACCGTCAGTCTAACAGGAAGCAGACAGACAGACACGCCCCCTAGTGGAGCACGTGTTGGCACCGCGTGTTCTGACTGATGTCACGTTCCACGACTCAAACTGTTTCCTGGTCACTTTCATTGTTTCAAACCGACGCCACAAACTAAAGTGTTTTGATTTGCTTGTTGTCAGTTTTTTTTTTTTTTTACCTGTACATTCGTTAAATTATGCCGTTTGTAATAAAAACACTGTTGTATTAAGGATGTTCTGTTGGTTTTGGTTTTCTCAGCCGAGTGGGTTTAGTCTCGCCGAGGTAAAAGCCGCATTTGTCACTGTTTTAAATAATCGAATTTGCTAAATGTGGGAAAAGTTCAGATTTAGTGTGTAAGCAAACGTAAAAAAAAAAAAAAAAAGAAAAAACAAATAGACATACAGGTAGAGATGGATGGATGGATGGATGGACGGACGGACGGACGGACGGACGGACGGATAGACAGACAGACAGACAGACAGACAGACAGACAGACAGACAGATAGACAGATACATAGACAGACAGAAGGATGGATGAAAAAATCTACTGGTGATATATAGATAGACAGATGGATGGATGGGCGGACGGACAGACAGACATGTAAATAGACGGATAGAAAGACAGAGAGACAGACAGATAGATAGACAGAGATAGATAGACCCAGACAGATAGACAGACAGAGAGACCTATAGACAGACAGACAGACAGATAGGCAGACAGATAGACCCGAGAGACAGATTGATAGATAGACAGACAGATAGATAGGTAGATAAATAGACCGAGAGACAGACAGATAGATAGGTAGATAAATAGACCGAGAGACAGATTGATAGATAGACAGACAGACAGACAGGTAGATAAATAGACAGACAGACAAATAGACCGAGAGATAGATTGATAGACAGACAGACAGACAGTTGTGTTGATTAGGCGCTGCAGGAGCGTTATCCCTCACAGCCTGGTTTTTGATTCTAGATGGCCGCGGGCTGAATAAGGTGTATAACGCCTCCAGAAGCCTCCTCCACCCTCGCTCCTCGCCTCCTCACGGTGCAATTAGAGAATCGAGATGTCCTTCAAGATGGTGACGCTCGATCGATTTCCGGGTCATAGGAGGAGGACGGAGGATCGAGGACATAATGCTGAGACATTTTATCAGTGGAGTGAGTAGAGATAAACAGAAATATCGTCTGTCTGGGTAATCTGTCTGAATGCAAAACGAGGTTCGATCCGCCTTGTTTTGCCTCATTACATTTTAATGAGTCGAGAGATAGCCCCGCCCCCCACACGTTCACTATGGTGCTTCTCAATATGCCTCGTTTCTTTTTTTGGGCCTATGTCGAGTACGAATAAAATACTTCTTGATACTTAAGTTCTTTTAAAATGGGATACTTTGCTACTTTGACTCAAGTCTTTTTGAAATTGGTGACTTGTTACTAATGGAGTAAATTTTACAGTAAGTATCTGTACTTTTACTCAAGTATGGCTGTAGTCCGCTACTCTTTACACCCCTGCTGTGTTGCCATCACCTCACTTTCCTATCAGTGGAAACAACACATTATCAAAACATTACGAAAAACAAACTCTTTTAAATACTGTTGCATGAGGTGATCTTGCCACGTCACTAAATAAAAATGTATTTCCTTCTCAGTTCTTACACGGTAGCGCACCGGTTTAAAACGAAATACCAGTAAATCTAGGCATATTTGTCACTTGTTTTGATCACGTGACACCACATCCGAAATTTCTCTTAAAGGGGCAGTAATCGAAATAATCGACCTGAAAAAATGTGAAAGATTATAAGTTCTGAATTTCAATATCGATTCTTTTTCGATGAGTCGCCCCGCCTTAGTGTTTACTGTTCTGCTCGTTTCCGCGTCCGTATCCGTGGTTACAGACACACAGAAGACTCTTTCTTGTCTTATACACACTGGGATTAAGGTGATCTTCACTTCTGTAAGTATTCTTAGTTTAAGATCATATGTGCTAAAGTTTACAGGTTTATTTTTCACATTTGTAAGTTTACAGGTTTCTTTTTCACACTTGTATTTCGGTTATAGACTAGTGATTTATATTATAGGAAGCCTGATTTGTTTCATTTGACGCCTCCTTGGTAGCGTTTCATTTACTGTTTGTTTTATCACTGTTGCATTTCTGGTTTTCACAATTTGTTGACACTTATAAATGTAATATTTTAATACGTAATATATTTTTCACTCTGCCTAATACATATCAGGAAGCATCAAATAAAAGCAAACTAGAAAATGCAGATTTAATTTGTAGACTATTATTAATACTATTATTATTATTACAGTATTTAGAATCTATTTGAAAAAATTTAAACTGGAACAAAAAAGGAAACAAAGTGAGTGAATTAATGACTAGTTATCAAAGCAAGCAAATTTTTCAACCAAGACTTTTTAGACTATTATCGTAACTCTCTCCACAATCTCACAACGGCACAGTATCGTAACATCAGACGTGTAGGTGCGTTAGGGATGTTCAGGTGCGTTAGGGATGTTCAGGTGCGTTAGGGATGTTAGGGACGTTCAGGTGCGTTAGGGATGTTAGGGACGTTCAGGTGCGTTAGGGATGTTAGGGACGTTCAGGTGCGTTAGGGATGTTAAGGTACGTTAGGGATGTGTAGGCAAGTTAGGGATGTTTAGGTGCGTTAGGGACGTTCAGGTGCGTTAGGGATGTTCAGGTGCGTTAGGGATGTTCAGGTGCGTTAGGGACGTTCAGGTGCGTTAGGGACGTTCAGGTGCGTTAGGGACGTTCAGGTGTGTTAGGGATGTTTAGGTGAGTTAGGGATGTGTAGGCAAGTTAGGGATGTGTAGGTACGTTAGGGATGTTTAGGTGCGTTAGGGATGTTCAGGTGCGTTAGGGATGTTCAGGTGCGTTAGGGATGTTTAGGTGCGTTAGGGATGTTTAGGTGAGTTAGGGATGTGTAGGCAAGTTAGGGATGTTTAGGTGCGTTAGGGACATTCAGGTGCGTTAGGGATGTTCAGGTGCGTTAGGGATGTTCAGGTGCGTTAGGGATGTTCAGGTGTGTTAGGAATGTTCAGGTGTGTTAGGAATGTTCAGGTGCGTTAGGGATGTTCAGGTGCGTTAGGGATGTTCAGGTGTGTTAGGAATGTTTAGGTGTGTTAGGGATGTTCAGGTGCGTTAGGGATGTTCAGGTGCGTTAGGGACGTTCAGGTGAGTTAGGGATGTGTAGGCAAGTTAGGGATGTTTAGGTGCGTTAGGGATGTTCAGGTGCGTTAGGGATGTTTAGGTGCGTGAGGGATGTTCAGGTACGTTAGGGATGTTTAGGTGCGTTAGGGATGTTCAGGTGCGTTAGGGATGTTTAGGTGCGTGAGGGATGTTCGGGTGCGTTAGGGATGTGTAGGTACGTTAGGGATGTTTAGGTGCGTTAGGGATGTTCAGGGCAGAATAGTTAGAAAGTTTCCAGGTATTTTGGATTCCAGGTCTTGCATTAGCCCCAGATGGAACCGTCTGGTTACAAGATCAGGCTTCTTGAATAGACATGTTAGATCTTTAAACCTGACCAGTCCAGAATTTGTTGATCAGAATCATAATACTGTATTTACACGACTATAAACACCCCTTTTTTGTTTGAATTTTCCACGCTCAAAAACCTGTGGGGTGCTTATAATCGCCGATTTCAAACATGAGCGTAAATATAGCTGCCATTTTTCTAATACTAATCCTTCGCTTTGATTCTCTATTAGCGTCAGATAAACAGAGAGCTTGACGGGCCTCACCCAGTTTCTTTGCGCATGCAAGGGATTTTGGGAAATGGAGTTTTGACCACTAGAATCGATCTATTCTTGTTAAATAAAGAAAAATATTTTTGATGAGAGAAAGGTGAATAGATAGAAATGAGTAGAAACCCAATTTTGTGTTTCATATAAAGTCAATTCCGGTTATTTGGGGCCCATCGGGATACTAAAGCGGTGCCGGGCACACACACCCTTCCGAAATAAGACGAGAAGTAACTCTGCTTAAAATATCATCACTTTGTCTTTTCACAACTTAAACGACCTGTTCAGATGCTCCTTATTCTTATAGAAATGATAAAACTATTCAGACATTCTTGGTGGTAAAAGAAGCATAAAATCAAAGTAACCCTGTTTATTTGGGTTGGTATTAATCTATTTCAGTTATTGTTATTTATGGTTAAGGGTTAATTTGTTATTGGTATGGTTGCATTATAATTTTCAAGATTTGTGTGTAAAGTGTCCTGCCCCTTTAAGAGAACTATAGTCAGAAGAGCCGGTGCCGCTCTTTCACCTCAGTCGCTCGGCGCAAATTTTCAGGAAAAATTCTCAACTTATAGTCGAGTAAATACGGTATTTGTTTTTTTTGTGCCTGAAAAATCACGGGGTGCTTATATATCACGGGGTGCTACGGTAATTGTTGTCTTGACATGTTTCACTAGTTTGAGTTTTCTTGTTTTCAGATTAGATGCGGGTGAATCAGACGTGAAGTGGAACCAAAAGACCTTTTAGCTGCCACAACCGTGTTGGAATTTTCAGTATAAAGAAGTTCATCATTCTGATTCGTTCAACAAGTTGATCATCTATTAAAACTGCACTGGACACTAACACAACCATCTCTGTCAGAAGATGTCTCCTCCTGAAGATCATCCCAACAAGAACGTTCAAAGTCACAAAAATGCTGCCAAGAACGCCAACAACCACAAGTGTCTTTGGTGTGAGAAAACGTTCCTTTGCAGCAGCAAATTACAGAGACACATGAGGAGTCACACCGGGGAGAAACCCTTCTCCTGCTCTCAGTGTGGAACGCGTTTCTCACAGAAATCACATCTGGACAGTCACATGAGGACTCACACTGGTGAGAAACCCTTCTCCTGCTCTCAGTGTGGGACGTTTTTCTCACAAAGATCCAGTCTGGACAAACACATGAAGATTCACACCGGGGAGAAACCCTTCTCCTGCTCTCAGTGTGGGACGCGTTTCTCACAGAAATCACATCTGGACAGTCACATGAAGATTCACACCGGGGAGAAACCGTTCTCCTGTGATGAGTGTGAGACGTGTTTCTCAGAAAGATCAAATCTGAAGAAACACATGAGGATTCACACCGGTGAGAAACCCTTCTCCTGTTCTCAGTGTGAGACGTGTTTCTCAGTGAAATCAACTCTGGAGACTCACATGAGAGTTCACACTGGTGAGAAACCCTTCTCCTGCTCTCAGTGTGGGAAGTGTTTCTCAGATAGATCAAATCTGAAGAAACACATGAGGATTCACACCGGTGAGAAACCCTTTTACTGCTCTCAGTGTGAGACGTGTTTCTCAGTGAAATCAAATCTGAAGAAACACATGAGGATTCACACCGGTGAGAAACCCTTCTCCTGCTCTCAGTGTGGGAAAAGTTTCACACGGAAATCAAGTGTGGAGAGACACAAGCAGACACACCAGTGAGAAGACTTCTAAGTGTATTAAGATTAAGAACAGTAAAAAAAAAAAATCCTGTAAGATGTTTTCTTCTCAGTAAGATGTCTTCTCAGATAACAGAATGGTTGATAGATACAGCAGATCAGTCATTTACACTGGCAGGAAAACTTGTTTCATTATCTGTAAACTTGTTCACTCTTCCATGAAAACAATAAAAAACTATGTTATACAACACTGCTCTGCCCATGTTTTTCCATCACGCACCTACATTAGCGTAATATAAGCACTTTCGATTTTCTCCTCCACAACTTGGGGAGTGCTATTTGCGTTTATGACATCACGGTTAGATTACTGTAATGGTCTTCTGGGAGCTTCTCCTGCTAAACTAATAGATAAACTTCAGTTAGTTCAGAATGCAGCTGCTAGATTACTC
>QKNR01015785.1:48574-76119 GCA_028031935.1 Paedocypris micromegethes | reverse complement strand
TGTGTGAGAGTGTGTGTGTGTGTAGGTGAGTGTGTGTGTGAGAGAGTGTGTGTCTGTGTAGGTGAGTGTGTGTCTGTGTGTGTGTGTGTGTGAGAGTGTGTGTCTGTGTCTGTGAGTGTGTGTGTGAGAGTGTGTGTGTCTGTGTAGGTGAGTGTGTGTGTGTGTGAGAGAGTGTGACGTAATGGAGCAAACACTAGACGCATCCTCCTCATCATCATCATCACCGTGATCGTGACTCACACAGTTAAAGTCACAGTGCAGTTGAGATGGAGTTTAATTGTAGGCTGGAGCTCGGGCTTCTGCTCATCATCTGAGCTTCATACACCACGGCATCACAGGACACCATCATCAGAGTTCACACCAGTCTGAGCAGCAGGAGGGCGGAGTCTCCTGATGGAGAAGAAAGTTCAAACCGCCCTGGCCCCGCCCCCTGGCCCCGCCCCGTCTGTCTGTACAGCCACGGAAACACACACACACTTGATTACAGAAGAGAAGCTGCATGTGGATGGATGCGGCAGAGAAGCTGTGAAGGTGAAGTCACGGAGCGTTTCATTTCCTGCCACGCCCGCACCACGCCCCAGTCATGACCTGAGATTAAATAGGAGCGGAATGGAACAGCAGAATCCATCCAGTTGTTGAAAAGCGCGCGCGCACACACACACACACACACACACACTCCTTTCCTCTGGCGGTGAAGAGCGACAGTGACATCACACAGGCCACGCCCCTCTAAGCGCCTCCACAGACGATAAACTCCCGCTGTTCTTTCTCTCTCTGAGGAACCAAACAGGCTTTTCTCTAGAAGGTTCATGTGTTTGTTTGTTTGTTTGTTTTCTCTTTATTTCCTGAATAATTGCTCGTTTAGACGTGTCCTGGCGTGACCTCTGACCTCTGCTCAGACGCTGGTGATGGAGGCGAGGCAGTTGGCAGGCTTCTGCAGCTTCTCGGGCGGGGCGGCGGTGGGCGGGTCCAGGGCGGGGCGGAAGCTGAAGGGCGTGCCCAGGTGGGCGGGGCTCAGGGCCTGGTTCTGCCGGCGGTTGCTCTCCACGATGCTGGAGGTGTTGGAGGCCAGACTCTCCCGTGTGCTGAGCGTGTGGAGAGAAGGAGAGACGTGAGACTGTGGAATCAGATCAGATCAGCGGCAAAAATATCACACGGAAATTTCAAAGAAACGGACGAAAAAGATTCACATTCATGTTTGGGGTTTTTTTTTTTCACTTGCCTACTTCACACTTTCGTAAAACTCAGGTTTTTCGTTTGCTTTTATTTTTTTGACCCAAGCTTCACGAGGGGGCGGTGCTTCTCTGATTGGCTGGTGAGAATTTGATTGACAGTTGCTTGATCAGGAAGTGGGAGGAGTTCAGATTGGTTCATTCACTGCTTTTTTAAATATTAGTACTCAAACTGTGATTTAAGTGTTATTTTTGCACAATATTGCTAAATTATAGCGGTGGCAGATACTTCAGATTTTTATAAACACATAAATACTCCGGAGATGAAGATGTTGCGATTATGAACGTGTTTAAGCCATCACGAAACTCCTCCCCCTATTCCAGTCATTCACCATCTCACCAGCCTATCAGAGTAAGGGCCGCCCCCACGTGAAGCTTGAATCAAAAATCCAAACGCGAAAAAAAAAAAAAAACACAAAATCTGAAGCGATAAAAAAAGTTTCAAACGAAACCGTGAAGATTGCAAGCGAAAAAATGTGAAGCATTTTCGTACATTTCTTCTAAATTTACGTTTGACATTTTTGCCGCTGATCTGATTCCATAATTGTGCGGCGTGTCATCGTATTTCACCGTGCGTAGTGTGTATTGATCGCTCGAGACAAACGTTTATATACCGTCCATGCCTGTTTCATGAGTTTATTTTTTAATATTTTTATGGTTGAAAAACAATGTCTGACTTTCATTGGTTAACATTTATAGAATTTGTATTTATTATTACTTTTGTCAGATTAAAGTTATTTCAGTCACCATTGTGAGTTTTTCTTTCATTGATCGAAGGGTACCAACAATTTTGTCCACGTCTGTAAATGTATAGCGTATATGTTTAGAGAGTGAGGAGCGGATTTTTTTCGTTGGACATTTTACTGAGAAGGAGCTTAAGGTTCCACACTGAACGCAAACCACAAAGAGTTTTCTCGGGCATCGTGTCGCGATGGTGTCGTCTCACTTTGGACTTTTTGAGGGGAAACGTGTGTTTTTGGAGGTTTCCTTACCTTACAAACCATTTTGTTCATAACAGAACATGTTTAGAATCGACTTCTGAAAAAAGACATTACTAGTGCTGTCAAACAATTAAAAATGTTTAACTAGTTAATCGCACTTCCCTGACCAAATTAATCACAATTAATAGCGTTTAAATTACTAAAGCTTGGAATAATGAATAATAAGGTGTAATTTGTAAATTTATGTAAACTCAACACTCAATAAACAGTAGAGTAAATACTTGTTGCAATATAATTAAGTATAATTTTAGTTCAATTTGCAATATATTTATTTTGTTATTTAACCCTCCGAGGTCGAGTCACTCTTTATTCAAGATAAAACACACAAAAAAAGTCAATTTTGGACTTATATATAAGTGTTATACATCAATTGAAAGTTTGAAGTGTCCATTTTTTAGGTTACACTATTAATAAAAACAGGACATTGTGTAAATACAGTATTGTCTTTATCTAATCCCCATGAATCTACAGTGGCGGCTTGTTGAACAGAGATTTGACGAACAAGTTACGTATTTGCAGTTGAAACGTCTAAATAAGGTCGAGTCTCAGTTTTAACAAGAACATTCAAGAACATTTAAAACACCCGGAGATGATGAGACGAGCAAGTGTCTGTCATTAAACACTTTCACCTGCTGCTATTTAGGCGCAAAGTAAATCACTCTGAGCTTCTGATCATAATGAGCCACACCTGGGTGACACTTGCGCGGCTCTCTGGCTCTATTCCTGTCACTCTGAGCTTCTGATCATAATGAGCCACACCTGGGTGACACTAGCTCGGCTCTCTGGCTCTATTCCTGTCACTCTGAGCTTCTGATCATAATGAGCCACACCTGGGTGACACTTGCACGTCTCTCTGGGTTTATTCATTGCATTTTCACCAAACTGAAAGTGAAAAAAACTGCGACTGTGATAAATGGCGTTAAACAACATTTAACTCAAATAATGATTTAACTTGATTAACTCGACACCTAAAATGAATCGTGTGCGTTAACTAGTTAACTTTGACCGCCCTACTTATTACTAATTATTCACATAATTAATTAAACATTCACACATGCGCTTTAAGGTGTGAAAAACACCCTACAAATGCTCTGAACTTGACCTTATTATAGCAGATAGTCGTACTTTTTCTTCATGGAATTGTGCGCATAAGCCACACGGAGCACATTAGACCATTGTTCGGTTTAACATTAGACCAATAAAAATTGCATAAAGAAACACTGCGAAAAAACGTCTAGTTGCAAAGTCACGGCGAGCAGATGCAGCAGAAGCAGGATTGTGAAGGTATCGGTGCCTGTTCCCGACACCTCGACACCGCAGCCGCTCTACGCCGTGAATGAGTCACGCAGACTCAAGCGTCTATTTATAGCTGCTGAAAACTCACACACACACACACACACACACACAGAGCTCTGGGAAACCCACTTTAAAGGTCCGCGTGCTGGTCTGTGGCCTACACGGAGAAAAACGTGAACAACACGCCACGTTCGTACGCCGCCGCCGTTCTGATGATTTCGTTTCATTGAGCGACTGCATTTCTGACACTCACTAGTTTCCTGTTTAACGCACAGAGACATTCCACTGATCTCACCGCAATAACTAGGACTAAAACCACTTCCTGTTTACTCGACCCTGTACCAAATAAATGACTTAAAGAAATGATAAATGAGAAAATACCTGTGGTTAAGGAGCCGATATTAAATCTTCAATATCTAATACATTCCGTTTGTCTCAAAAAGGTAATTTCGGATCAGAGTCATGAAATAATCTATAAAATGCGGGACAATAAATCTCTCTAACGCTGTTATTAAACGTGAAATGTCTTCACACTCGTGTGGTTCGGAAACAAAGGTGCGGTCGAGAGCAGAAACACGCTGCACATTCCACATTAAAGCCTCACCAACAAATTAAAACAACTTCCAATAAACTCAGACATACACAAATAATCAAACACAAACAAAAAAAATGTAAATCGCGAGGGCATCCATTTAAACTTGAACTTATTTTACAACTTTTAGCTTATTTTACCCCACGTTAAGCGATCACAACACGCGGCTCGGAAAACAACTGCAACAGAAACACGTCTGGCAAACACACGTGAAGACGCAAAGCCCGGTGTTTATAAAAATCTGAAACGCAACAGAAATAAAAGTTATTTGAGAATGCAAGCGTAAAATTAAAAACAAAACGAAAAAGCTCTTAGCTTTTATTAATTTACATTTGATATTTTTTAAATCTGATTCCATACAGAAGCTGCTCTCTCTCTCTCTCTCTCTCTCTCTCTCTCTCTCTGTCTGTCTCTCTCTCTCTCTCTCTCTCTCTCTCTCTCCTGTCTGTCTGTCTGTCTGTCTCTCTCTATCTCCTCTCTCTATCTCTCTCTCTCTCCTCTCTCTCGTCTCTCTCTCTCTCTCTTCTCTTCTAGTCTCTCTCTCTCTCCTCTCCTCTCTGTCTCTCTCTCTGTCTCTCTCTCTCTCTCTCTCTCTCTGTCTGTCTGTCTCTCTCTCTTCTCCTCTCTGTCTGTCTGATTGTCTCTCCTCTATCTCTCCTCTCTCTCTCTGTCTCTCTCTCTCTCTCCTCTGTCTGTCTGTCTCTCTCTCTACTCTCTCTCTCTCTGTCTGTCTGTCTCTCCTCTCTCTCTCTATCTCTCTCTCTCCTCTCTCTCCTCCTCTCTCTCTCTCTCTTCTCTTCTCTTCCGTCTGTCTGTCTCTCTCTCTTAGCTCTCTCTCTCTTCTCGTGTCTGTATCCCCTCTCTCCTCTATCTCTCTCTCTCTTCTGTCTGTCTTGTCTCTCTCTCTCTCTCTTCTGTCTCTTCTCGTCTCTCTCTCCTCTGTCTCCTCTCTCTCTGTCTGTCTCTCTCCTCTCCTCTCTCTCTCTCTCTCTTCTCTCTCTCTCCTCTCTCCCGTCTCTCCTCTCTCCTCTCTCTCTCTCCATCTCTGTCTCTCTTTCTCTCACTCTGTCTCTCTCTGTCTGGTCTGTCTCTCTCCTTCTTCTCTCTCCTTGAACTTTGATCGTCTTCTCTAATCTGATTCCTCTTAAGCTGCTCATCTCTGCTCTCTCTCCCCTCTCTCTCTCCTCTCTCTCTCTCTCTCTCTCTCTCCCCTCTCTGTCCTGTATGTCTCTCTCTCTCTCTCTCTCTCTCTCTCTCTCAGAGTTCTGGTTAGTGCCACTGCGCCGTAGATGTCAAATTGCAATATTGCAGGCGCTTACATTAGGTCACATGACATCAAACGATTTGTCGACAACACAACTATTTGTCAACAATTTGTTATCGGGAATATCGATGAATCGTTTCAGCCCTACCTCCAATGTTAGGTGACTACTGTTCAACCACATAACCATTAATGAGATCAATAGCAAGTAAAATGAAAATGTAAGTAGATAATAAGAGAAGCATAGTAGTGACTTGAAGCGAACTAGAAGAAATGAAGCGAGTTGGTTGCACTTACCGAGGGGAGTTGAAGCCACTGTCCACCGTCACACTACTGCTGTCCATGCTGTCCAGTCGTGCGGAGTGAGCGGACTTCTGAACATTATTGTTCTCGCTCTCCTTGGGACTAAGGAGAGTTAAGTTGGTCTCAAACTTCCGCTGCAAATCCCGGTCATTTTCACGTTCCAGTAACCACTGCACGGTCCCATCACCTCCACCTTCCCCAGCACCCGGTCGCCTGTCTGGTTCCGTCACAGCTGCCTCTTTACGAGAGGCGTCCTCTTCATCCTCATCATCGTCGTCTGACACGTTGTAGTAGTCAAACGCAGCCTCGGACGTGGAGGGGGCACCTTGCTCTGTGCCTGCTGTAGGTGCCGCGGCAGAACCACCCAACGGGGCAGCGTTTGGAGGCTGCTGGGTCTCCAGGGAATCAAGGACCTCGGATGATTTCATGTGTGGAGTCTTACGCAACGTGCCCGACTTTGTGTAGCCACTGTCCACATAGCTTACAGTTAAAATGTTGTGTGGCGGCTTGAACAAAGTGTCTTTACTGAAAATCTCTTTCCGCTTGTCCGCCCCACCAGCAGTGCCACCTCCTCCACCGCCTCCTGGGTCAGGGTTGTGTTGGTGCTGTATCAACCGTCCATTGGACAAAGGCTCGGGTGTCTGACTTGGAGTGAGCTTGCCGCAACCATTGTGTCCCTTGGAGTCCTCTTTATACTCCAAAGAGTGAGGAGAGGCGTGGTGTGGTGTTTTCCGCTCAGCGGGAGAGCCCTTGCGGATTCCGTCAGATGAGGTCAGCGATTCGTGTTCCGTTTTGCCCAGAGGCAGTGGGGCGGTGAGGATTGTTTCATTTGATGTATTGCACTGGAAGTAGTCGTCGGTCAAAGGCTTGGGCGACAAGGGCTTCAAGTCGCTGTAGGCTGGGAGGCTATCCCGGCTCTTGTTCCGTTCCAGAGGGCTGCAGAGTTTCGATTCGTCAAGACTAATTTTCCCGATTTCTGGCACGGACAGTTCTGAGCAGAACTTGGCAGCAGAAAACATGATGCACGAGTAATGCTGGGCCTTTTGAGATGAGGCTCTCAGCGTCCCATCGTCTGTGTAATAGCGGCTCCTGTCATTTATGCCGAGGTCGTAATCCTCAGCTGTGCCGAGTGTAGAGCTTCCACCTCCCAGCGGACCCTTGGAATTGTCCATAGAACGTGACCGCTCTTTGGATTTGTCAGGCCGCTCGTCACGTGACTTGCGGTCTTGAGTGTGGCTGTGGCTCCGGTGGACTCTAGAGTGTGTCGTGCCACGTGAAGGCTCTGGGAAAGGCATCTCTGTCCTCCGTTTAGCAAGTTCCCCCGATACGTCCCATTCTGGAGTAACAGGAAAGTGTGACTCCGCAATGTTGGGGTTGCTGTGGACGAGGTAGGCACCACCACTTCTGCGTTCCACTGTGTACGTTCCCTCTCTTGGTGAGCGGACCAACGAATGGCTAAAAAAGCGGTAGTCCCTCTCCAAACTGATAGCTGGAAGGTCGAGATTGGAGCCTCCAGAACCTCGTGTCTTACTATGCGAGCGGGACTTCCCGTGCGGGACACGCCGATGGCCTCGGCTGCGACGACTGCGAGCGCTGTGCTGAGCCGATGAGTTGGCCTTGCAGCGCTGAGCTCGCTCCTCTTCCAGACGCTTCATGACAGTTGTGTGACGGGCAACATTCTCCACCGTCAGGTCCGGGTTGATCCGCCGGATGATCTCAATCTCGACCTCACGGGGGATCGCTGCAGCTAAGGCCAAATCCTCGTCCCTTAAGGGCCACTCTTCGGGAGGAAACTGTGCCGAAAAGGTTGCCAGCTGTTTGGTCTTGTCTTTCCTGAAGCTTAGGCGGAACAACTTCAGCCCAAACTTTTTTGATTGCCGTTCACTGCTACCCCCAACACAGCCCTCCTTTTTCTTAGTCAGTGTGTCTGTTTTGTAGGAATGGGTGGTGGTCACGTTCTTACTTTTGTCGTTTGGATCGGAGGGATGCTGATTGACTGTTGGTGGCAGTGGTGGGGGTTGAGTGTATGAAGGGGGTTCTCCTTTGGGGTCTTTTGGGGGCTTCCTTTGAACTGTGGAGGTGTGGACACTGGGCAGATCCTCGCGATACGCATTGTAGGAGTCACAGTGGTTCTTGGGGTTAGATCTCTCTCGTGCAGCAGCAGTAACGGCTCCAGATTGAGGGGACGTGCATTGCTGTTGATGCTGCTGCCGCTCTGGATGGCGCTCCTCCAGGTGATACCACTTGCTGTTGGTGCGTATCAAGGAGGGCGTGATGAAGTAGGTCTGTGGCGTAACAATGAAGTATCCGTCAGGTGTAGGGTAGATCTTCCTCTCCCGCACCAACATGTTCAGCGTGTGCCGCAGGATCTCTGGACTCGGAGTAGGAACGCCTGAAGAAAGAATATACATGCTTTCATGTTTGTGGGTAATATCATTTTACAAAATTATTTGAATGGAGCATTCTTAAAAACAACAACTTGTACAACGAAAAAAGGAATGCAAAGCACAAGTATAATGGGGAAAGTGATGATTTCATTGGATGTTTAAGCCAAAAACAACTTCGTGGTCCATAGTTGGTCCATAGTTTTAAATAAAAATAAACCCAGGTGGCCATTGTTTTGTAAAAGCTTTACATGTATGTATACAAAGAACAGGTAATGGGTTTACTGTACATGACAATCGATGTTTGGAACAATCAAAGCATGCCAGATGTAGATGTACTTGATCAGTAATCAGGTAGAGCATTTAACCCTTGCTAGTGATTCAACTTTTTATTCAGGCAAATTACAAATCCTTGTACCATCACTAATTAAATAAGAAAAAGCCAAACAAACATTACTACTATTACTATTATGAATTTATTTAGTTTGGTCTAAATATTAAAGCTATAAAACATAGTTGGTGATGGCATAGGTCAGGAATCTTTTATGTTGAGAGAGCCACAAACACCACATATTTGTAAAAATGTTGTCCAAAAGAGTCATATAATGTTTAAAACTAAATAAAGTAAATGTATGCATTTTTGTAAAACCAATGTGAATTTCAGAACAACAAATATCTCAAATCGTTGATATTGATAACGCGTGTGTAAAGTGTCTTTACGCTCATGTGGCTTGTACAACTGGTAATTCTGACAAAGGTGTAGAAACACTGCGCACGTCCGGCGGTTGGTCATATAAGGACACGCGAGCAGCTACACTAGTGCCAACATCTGAAACGCAACGGAAAAAACGTTTTGATAGTAGAGATTGCAAGCAAAACATTTTAAACAAAACAGAAATGCTTGGAGTTTTGTTCATTTTTTTATTAAATTATGTTGGATATTTTAAAAATCTGAATCCAAACAGAAGCTGCTTTCTCTCTCCCTCTCTGTCTCTCTGTCTCTCGCTCCCTCTCTGTCTCTCTGTCTCTCTCTCTCTCTCTCTCTCTCTCTCTCTCTCTCTCTCTCTCTCTCTCCCCACAAAGCCGAATTACTCCAGAACGTTTTATATTTTTAACGTTAATATATATTTTTTAGAGCTTTGTCAGTGAGCCACATGCATCCACCAGAAGAGCCATATATAACTCGCGAGTCACAGGTTCTCGACCGCTGCTATAGCTAATGCTAATGCTATAAGTTACAGTGCTTTCACTATCTTCACTATCCCGCATTCAGGTCCTTACTTCATCCAATTCAGCTTTCCAGCACTCTCAATCACAGAAGTACACAAACACAAGGGCTAAAAAGCAGATAAGCAGTCACTAGTCGGGGTGAAGTGTTGCCAGCCATTACATCATACCCTGCTAGTTGCCATACCAACGTGACGCAATCCACAGGCTGTGATCTTTTTTGTCTTTGCTTCAGTTCAGATAGTCCTGCTCAGGAAAAGACTGCACACTTTGCACTTCGATGAACGGATTTGTCTGCACGCACACAGCAGATCTATTCTGTCAGAAAACTAAAATGCCTCAACATAATTGGTGAATTAAAATTGGTCAAGACAATAGTCACTGATCATCTGCTGAAGTTTGTCCAACGATAATCAAGCATTTTCCCATGTTTCCCTTCCGCCATAATAAATGTGTGTGAACCTGTTAATCGTCCTCTCGTGCCTTATCCTGGCTGAAGCTTCACAGTGTGTGTGTGTGTGTGTGTGTGTGTGTGTGTGTTACAACGATAAGGTAATAATGTGGCTGGCAGGTTTTTAATAGAACAAAAGGATCCTGATGTGTCATACACACATATATATTTATATACGTATAATTTAAGTATTGTGTCATATAAATAATGAATTATAAATGTCATATATATATTAAGTATGTTACGTGAGGTGTCATATATATATATATTTATATATATAATAAGTATATTATGTGAGGCGTCACATATATATTTCGTTGCCTTGTACCTGTACATGTGTAATGACAATAAACTTGAATCTAATCTAATATATATAAGTAAATGAATACTTCAAAACAAAAACGGACCACAAATTGTGCTCAGCTAAATCATCCGGAGGCTCAGAATGTAGCACGATTAACACGAGTCATTTAATCAAGAACCTAAAGATCACGACACGACAGCGAGTAGAAAGAGTTTGTTTCTAAACCAACACGACTCACGCTGCATAAAACACTTGCAAGATGAGAGAAACATGTTGTTAGTTTATTGAAATATTGTGCACTAACTAGCAAAGATTAATTATCAATGAGCCTCGTGCTGTCCAAAGTGGCAGTCACAGTTTACTTTTTTTTTTTTTTAATAATTTAAACTTATAATTATAATATACTTTATAATTTGTATTTAATCTGTACTATGATGCATACAACATGCTTTTCGTTTTAATTAAGTCTTTGCTCTTCTGCTTAAAATACAATTAGTATAGCTAGTCCAATTCGAGACTCAGTGAGTCAATTTAAGTCTAGACTGAAGATGCGTCTCTTCAACGAAGCATATATTGACCTGTTATAATAACTTACAGAATAAGGTAATATAATCTACATAAGATAAATAATATAGAAAGGCTGCCTAGTTTAGTGCTCGGAACCAAATCACACCTGCACCTCCTAAAACTGTCAAAAGAATCAAAAGGAAGGTGAAGTCGTAAAACGATCAAATGAATAAAAAGCAAAAATCCTCTTACATATTCACACATGAGACAGTTAAAACTGTGAAAAGCGCCTTACAAATGCTCAGAACTTGAACTTGAACACGCTGTGAGATTGAGCTGGTTTGAGGTGAACAGGTTTAGCAAACTTGGTGAATGAGCTTGAAAATAGAGTTCAGAGTTTAGAGAAACGGAGAGCAGCATTCAAGAGATGTGTTGTAGCGATTGAGAAAAACTGTAAATAGTAAATGCACGTTAGACAACTACCTGGGAAACAAGTGGTGAGGTGCTCCATCAACGCCTCCTGTGACACCGGCTTACGGGCAGAGTTCATCGCTGAGATGCACAGACACAGAACTTCACCCAGCGGGATGAACTGAGACTGACTGATGGGTGACATACTGATAGGAGATACATCACCTAAAGGAGGGAGAGAGAGAGACAGAGAGAGAGACAGACAGAGAAAGAGAGAGACAGAGACAGAGAGAGAGAGAGAGAGAGAGAGAGAGAGAGAGAGAGAGAGAGAGAGAGAGAGAGAGAGAGAGAGAGAGAGAGAGAGAGAGAGAGAGAGAGAGAGAGAAAGAGCCAGATTAGTTGAGTTTGTTAAGTGCAGGTCCAACATGTTGCTGTAACTTCCAAAAAACAGAAAAGCAGATATATAAAGTGGCAATTTTTTCTATATTTCAAGTCAGAAACAATCACAAATGAATGTAATTGTAGTTTGTCTGTCTGTCTGTGTTTCTCTCTCTCTCTCTCTCTCTCTCTTACACTCTCTCTCTGTCTCTCTCGATATCTGTCATCTTTCTCTCACTTCTCTTTCTCATAGTCTCTCTCTCTCTCTCTCTCTCTCTCTAAAACACGCTCCTTTTGTATTGTGAAAAATGCTTTCTTACAGACATGTTTCATAACTCAAACTGAGCACTGCAATACCACCACAGAGAATAATACTGTAGTTAACCATTTTGAATTGTTTACCATCAAGTTTCGCAAAGAACATGTTTAAAATCTTTGCAAAAGTTTTTTTTTTGACCAAATTTTTTTAAACTCATATAAAGAATCAACATTTTTCTTTTTAAACACTTTTTCACATAGCGTCTCGGTCTAAGAAAAGCGCTATATAAATGAACTTGAACTTGAAAAGTCTAAACTATGCAACACGAGTCGAGTGAGAGTCACACATTACTCACGTATGCTTGAAATGACTTGAAAACTATGAACACACACACTAGATTGTCCAGAGAAGACACACACACACACACACACACTATTGTCCAGAGAAGACACACACACACTAGATTGTCCAGAGAAGACACACACACACACACACTAGATTGTCCAGAGAAGACACACACACACACACACACTAGATTGTCCAGAGAAGACACACACACACTAGATTGTCCAGAGAAGACACACACACACTAGATTGTCCAGAGAAGACACACACACACACACTAGATTGAATCATGACATACAGTTTAAACACAGAGAGAGCTGCGGCGTGTCTTTCTAAACCCGACACTGTGACTATTACTGAGGTAATAAAGCGTTGTGAGTTTGTCAGAAGGGCAACAAAGAGTCTGAGGCTGCGCCGCTCACACACTGCGGGATGCTGATAGGATGACATCATCCTGCCGGATCGGTTGCCACGGCGACGCCCGGCCGTGTCTGTCTCTGCATCACACTCCATCACGCTGGTGAAGAAGAAGCCAGGAGCGTCTGAGAAGATACTGAGTCGCCTGAGAAGACGCCCGCATCTTTAACCTGTCATTACCAGCTTTACATAAGGTTTATGACCACAGGGCCCCAGTTTAATATAAAGCCTAGGCCAGACTGACCTAAATACCTGCACACACACACACACACTAGATTGACCAGAGAAGACACACACACACACAGACACACACACACACTAGATTGACCAGAAAAGACACACACAGACACACACACACACACACACTAGATTGACCAGAAAAGACACACACACACACACACACACTCACAAACACACACACACCTCTGCCACAAACATGACATACAGTTTAAACACAAATACCTGCACACACACACACACTCTGCAGGTGAACCGTGGAACTTAATCACAGTATGTGGAAGATTTGAGAGTTTTGCTTCTACTAAAGTCAGAGAGTTAAAGTGGTTATTGGCCGTTTTAGAAACATCACGTTGTTCTCCAGTCCTCGTGCTCGTGAAGAAGAAGCCAGTGATAGTGAGGAACACACTCCTGCTCGCACTACAAACTCACTACAAACACACACGTTCCACATTTTAGAGGATGCTCACTATGCCAAGGTCATTCTGTGCTTCTAAAGCTTGTTCCTGAAGCATCACTGCGCTCTGAGAGGAGCTCTACTGTACCCGGCACCATCACTGCTCTCTGAGAGGAGCTCTACTGTACCCTACACCATCACTGCTCTCTGAGAGGAGCTCTACTGTACCTGACACCATCACTGCTCTCTGAGAGGAGCTCTACTGTACCCTACACCATCACTGCTCTCTGAGAAGAGCTCTACTGTACCTGACCCATCCACTGCTCTCTGAGAGGAGCTCTACTGTACCTGACACACCATCACTGCTCTCTGAGAGGAGCTCTACTGTACCTGACACCATCACTGCTCTCTGAGAGGAGCTCTACTGTACCCTACCCATCACTGCTCTCTGGAAGAGCTCTACTGTACCTGACGCCATCACCGCTCTCTGAGAGGAGCTCTACTGTACCTGACACCATCACCGCTCTCTGAGAGGAGCTCTACTGTAACTGACGCCATCACCGCTCTCTGAGAGGAGCTCTACTGTACCTGACACCATCACCGCTCTCTGAGAGGAGCTCTACTGTACCTGACACCATCACCGCTCTCTGAGAGGAGCTCTACTGTACCTGACCCATCAACCGCTCTCTGAGAGGAGCTCTACTGTACCTGACAGCCATCACCGCTCTCTGAGAGGCTCTACTGTACCTGACACCATCACTGCTCTCTGAGAGGAGCTCTACTGTACCTGACACCATCACTGCTCTCTGAGAGGAGCTCTACTGTACCGACACCATCACCGCTCTCTGAGAGGAGCTCTACTGTACCTGACACCATCACCGCTCTCTGAGAGGAGCTCTACTGTACCTGACGCCATCACGCTCTCTGAGAGGAGCTCTACTGTACCTGACACCATCACCGCTCTCTGAGAGGAGCTCTACTGTACCTGACGCCATCACCGCTCTCTGAGAGGAGCTCTACTGTACCTGACACCATCACCGCTCTCTGAGAGGAGCTCTACTGTACCTGACACCATCACCGCTCTCTGGAGGAGCTCTACTGTACCTGACGCCATCACCGCTCTCTGAGAGGAGCTCTACTGTACTGACCCATCACGCTCTCTGAGAGGAGCTCTACTGTACCCTACACCATCACTGCTCTCTGAGAGGAGCTCTACTGTACCTGACGCCATCACTGCTCTCTGAGAGGAGCTCTACTGTACCCTACACCATCACTGCTCTCTGAGAGGAGCTCTACTGTACCCGACACCATCACTGCTCTCTGAGAGGAGCTCTACTGTACCTACACCATCACTGCTCTCTGAGAGGAGCTCTACTGTACCTGACACCATCACGCTCTCTGAGAGGAGCTCTACTGTACCTGACGCCATCACCGCTCTCTGAGAGGAGCTCTACTGTACCTGACGCCATCACTGCTCTCTGAGAGGAGCTCTACTGTACCTGACACCATCACCGCTCTCTGAGAGGAGCTCTACTGTACCCGACACCATCACTGCTCTCTGAGAGGAGCTCTACTGTACCTGACACCATCACTGCTCTCTGAGAGGAGCTCTACTGTACCTGACGCCATCACCGCTCTCTGAGAGGAGCTCTACTGTACCCTACACCATCACCGCTCTCTGAGAGGAGCTCTACTGTACCGACACCATCACCGCTCTCTGAGAGGAGCTCTACTGTACCCTACACCATCACTGCTCTCTGAGAGGAGCTCTACTGTACCTGACACCATCACTGCTCTCTGAGAGGAGCTCTACTGTACCTGACACCATCACTGCTCTCTGAGAGGAGCTCTACTGTACCTGACCCATCACCGCTCTCTGAGAGGAGCTCTACTGTACCCTACACCATCACCGCTCTCTGAGAGGAGCTCTACTGTACCTGACACCATCACTGCTCTCTGAGAAGAGCTCTACTGTACCTGACACCATCACTGCTCTCTGAGAGGAGCTCTACTGTACCTGACGCCATCCTGCTCTCTGAGAGGAGCTCTACTGTACCTACACCATCACGCTCTCTGAGAGGAGCTCTACTGTACCTGACACCATCACCGCTCTCTGAGAGGAGCTCTACTGTACCCGACACCATCACCGCTCTCTGAGAGGAGCTCTACTGTACCTGACGCCATCACTGCTCTCTGAGAGGAGCTCTACTGTACCTGACGCCATCACTGCTCTCTGAGAGGAGCTCTACTGTACCCGACACCATCACCGCTCTCTGAGAGGAGCTCTACTGTACCTGACGCCATCACTGCTCTCTGAGAGGAGCTCTACTGTACCTGACGCCATCACTGCTCTCTGAGAGGAGCTCTACTGTACCCGACACCATCACCGCTCTCTGAGAGGAGCTCTACTGTACCTGACACCATCACTGGTCTCTGAGAGGAGCTCTACTGTACCTGACACCATCACTGCTCTCTGAGAGGAGCTCTACTGTACCTGACGCCATCACCGCTCTCTGAGAGGAGCTCTACTGTACCTGACACCATCACTGCTCTCTGAGAGGAGCTCTACTGTACCTGACGCCATCACCGCTCTCTGAGAGGAGCTCTACTGTACCTGACCCATCACTGCTCTCTGAGGAGCTCTACTGTACCTGACACCATCATGCTCTCTGAGAGGAGCTCTAACTGTACCCTACACCATCATGCTCTCTGAGAGGAGCTCTACTGTACCTGACACCATCACTGCTCTCTGAGAGGAGCTCTACTGTACCCTGACACCATCACTGCTCTCTGAGAGGAGCTCTACTGTACCTGACACCATCACTGCTCTCTGAGAGGAGCTCTACTGTACCTGACGCCATCACCATCTACTCCACATCACTGTGTTAGCAAAATGAAGCAAAAAACATGTCTGCGCTATAAAATATACTTGAGCTGTTAACTCGCCACTCACAGCCTCCACCGGCCCCGCCCAGCAAGCCATTAGCCCCGCCCCCGGTTGACACTGCTTCTCTGTACGTTACTTCTTTATGTTTTCATGATTCATTAAGTTCAAGTTCTGAGCATTTGTAAGGCGCTTTTCACAGTTTTAACTGTCTCAGTTTTTCTAATTAACCAAACAGAACCTTGTGATCTAGATTCAGCTTCCTTTTGAACTGTTTACTACACATGACAAACGCGTGGCCCCGGGGCCGGATGTGGCTCGCGAGAGCTTAAATGTCTGAAAATAAACACCAACAGATGAATTAAGATGACCAAAACTGACCAAAAACTACATTTCCCACAATGCCTTTAACCACGGGAGCCACGGCAGTGTTTCCACATCTATGCTAATGAGTGGAATTGAGATATAAAAAATGATGGATCCCCCAAATTGGGGAAATGAGAAAAATGAAAAAGAAAGAGAAAATGATGCAGCAGAAAATAAGAAGCAGAACTAATCGGAAGGCAAATACTTGTTTGTGCTTCAAGGAGAAAGAGCGATATGTATTCTGTGTCATTTTGACACCAAGCACGGTAGCTAATTTCGCTAATGCTAGCCTTCAAGAAAAGCCGTTGTAATTATTTAATGTTTGCAGGTCTTATGTGTGTGTGTGTGTGTGTGTGTGTGTGTGTGTGCAGACACATTGTTGTCATAAAATGTTGGACTCGAGTGCAGCCTTGTTTTGTAAAATGCTACATGTGTCATACATGTTCTTTAAAACTTTTCAAGTTTTTGTTCTTTATTCACTTGGACAGTTTAATCCTTCATTAATAAGTTTTCATAAGCTGACAATCAAACATTCTACACAACTGTAATTGTCACTAGAACATGTTATAATAAATAATGAGATATTTAACATTTAGAAGTAGTTTTCACATTACATTTGATTACATTTAGTTACATTTATAAGTTCCATCCGGCCCTTTGAGGACAGACATAATTCTGATGAGACCCTCGGTGAAGATGAGTTTGACACTCCTGGCCTACAAGCTAGATCTTAAACATGTTTAAGTTTTAAACAGAAATTGAAAAAAGAAACAAGAAAAAATGTAGACAGAAAGTCAGGAAACCCAAAACAGGCACATGTGGTCAGAAATAGTGAACGTTTACACTGTCTCTAACACTGTACGACTCAACGTCACACAACACTCACACACTCACCAACACACACACTTTCTCACTCTCTCACACTTCTCTCTATTTCTCTCTTTCTCTCACACACACATTCAAGAGCACACAAACACACACAAAGCTTTTAACACGCGCACAAATAGCCGACACATTCAAGGATGCAGAAACACACACACACACCCACATGGACACACACACAAGCGCTCCCACATAAGCAAATACACTTACTCCTTCACTCACACACACACACACACACACACACGCTGTCTAACGAAATCTCAACATTTTCTGACTATGGTCTTATAAGCGAGTAATTCTGTTTAGACCCGTTCATAAGACGGGAGAAGAAAATCAGGTAACATACAAAGATGAAAAAATGGAAATGAGTAGAAACCAATTTTTGGGGTTTTATATATTTTGATTTCATATGAGACGGTGAAAATGACAACACGGTACACAATTTCTTCAGTGCTAATTTCTTCTTTGACGTGCTATTTTTCTTCGTTCTCTGCTGCACGTCGGAACTTTCTCTAGCACAATCAACGACTTTCAGCTTAAGTGACACATCGTTTCCTCTTCTGTGACATGATTGTAACGGTAGATTTACTAAATACAGGTTTCTGTCTCTGTTGTTTGTTTTTCGAGAAAGCGTGACATTACTGCTCACTGTTCAGAGTAATATAGTTTCTAAAGTTTGAGTCGCCCAGTTTGAGCCCGGAATCTTAGGAAAAAATCACTTCATCACTTATAAAGCACTAAACGGTTTAGCTCCTCTATATCTCAGTGAGCTCATCACTTACTACGAGCCTACACCACTGCTGCGCTTTCAGAACTCAGGCCAGTAGTAGTAACACCTCGAATCTGTGAAACCTACAGGGGCTACGTGGCACGATTATTTGCATATTTAGCACTAAAACTCTGGAATGCTCGGCCTAGCACGATTCTCAGAAACAGTGATTCAGTTTAAGTCTAGACTGAAGACGCGTCTCTTCAACGAAGCATGTGTATGGCTGTAATAATATCACGTCTAATGACTTAATAAAACCGAAAGGCTGCATAGTCTAGTTGCCCGGAACCGAATCACACCCGCATCTAAGACTGTCAACATTTTAAATGACGCTAGGAAATGCTTTATTTTCTTTGTTCTTTGTTGAGACGGACAGACAGACAGACAGACAAACACCGGCTCAGTGGGACAGACAGTTGTAAAGGCCCGAGCACTGAACCCTGAGGAGCACCAGTGTTCTGAAACAGCTACAGGATCCGGAGCAGAGAAGATCCTCACACACAACTATTACATTATTGAATTAGTAAATAAATATTTTACTCGCGACTGAAGTGTTCAGAGAGTGAGTGTGCTGACCCACTTCAGCCGCACCAGGACACGCCTCACCTTCTGTCAGAGGTCAGTGGAAAGGTCACGGGATCAGGGGTCACAGAAGGTCGCAGCATTAAAGTCTTCTGTGACTCAGGACACGAGTGTAAACCAGGACAACACATTGAGTTTAACGTCACGGGAGATATTACAGAGCACACACACACACACACCCGGAGCAGTGGGCAGCTCGAGCTGTTGTGTACGTCTGAGTGTGCACACCTGTGTGAGTGTGTGTCTGTAATTACTCTCTACACACAACCCAAAGAAAACACTAAACACAACAGCAATACACTCCAACATCTCAAAAACTTTATGATATGGAAAAGTCAAAGCATCTAAAGCATCATTATAAAGAAGCTCCTCGTCCTCGTCTCACCTGCTCAAACACGCACCACCTGAATGTCACACACACACACACACACACACACACCCACCTGGTGCCACGTAGCCCCGCAGCGCCGGCGAGAGGTGAGACGCAGGAGCGGGCGGTGGGAGGGGCTTGTGGAGGCGGAGCTCCTTCTCACTGCGAGAGCGGACCCGCTCCGAGAGCTCCGAGCCGGGCCAGGCTCGCCTGAGGTGGGTCTTCTTCATGTTGGCCGGAGCGGGGGGGGGAGGGCGGGAGGGGTCGCGACCCGAGCTTCAGTCCCGCCCCCACATTGGCCGGGGACATTCCAGTCCGGCGATCAGTCCAGGGTCATGGCGAGGGGGCGTCGGCACACGTGGGGCTCAGGAGGGCATCACCCTCGGCTAGAACCCACCGCGCCCACCCCCTGACCAACATCCGGCATCCGCTGCCGCATCGGGGGGCGGGCGGGGGGGCGGACGAGCGCACATAGGAGTTCACACGCCAGCGAAGGATGAAGAGTATGAGGAGAAGAAGCAGGAGGAGGAGGAAGAGGAGCAAGAGGAGGAGGAGGAGCTGGAGGAGAAGCAGGAAGAGGAGAAGGAGGAGCAAAATGAGCAGGAGGAGGAGGAGCAGAAGGAGGAGCTGGAGGAGGAGGAGGCGGAGCAGGAGGCCTGACGTCCAACAACACCCCGCTTCAGCACGACAGACGATGCGGCGAGAAACAAAAGGCCGGCGAGTGTCGTACGGAGGCGGAGTGAGGTGACCCGCTGGTGTGTGTCGCTCTCAGCCTCGTACACACCACACACACACGCAGACGCAGACGCGGAGTGTAATCCAGCCGCGGCGAGCAGATAATCCAGCGCCAGCGAGGACGACGACTCCTTCAGGCGGCTACATCTCGTCTACAGGCTCCGACGCTGCTGCTGCTGATGCTGCCAGCACCGCGTGAAAGGGGTGTGTGCGTGTGTGTGTGTGTGTGTGTGCGCATGCGCGAGAGGAAGGCGGGGGGGGAGCGAGCACGAGCGAGAGAGAGAGAGAGAGAGAGAGAGAGAGAAAGAGAGAAAAGAGAGAGAGAGTGAGTGCGGATGCCCGGTAAAGATGGATTAGTAATTCATAAAGCCAGATCAAACAGCGATGCCTCACAATAAAGAGCCGTTTGTTCAAATCTCTACATAGTTACACTCTGAAAATGAAAAGTAAAGGCAAGTTATTTAAAAAAAATGACATTTCATATTTTAAAGCTGTTATAATGCGCGTTCTATATGAACGTATAAATGTGTGATTTC
Organism: Paedocypris micromegethes; assembly: GCA_028031935.1. NCBI lineage: Eukaryota > Metazoa > Chordata > Actinopteri > Cypriniformes > Paedocypris > Paedocypris micromegethes. The sequence continues at coordinate 55,993 of QKNR01015785.1, read as the reverse complement.
CTGACTCGGGTAAAGGTTGTTTATTTATAATCTTGTTGAATAATATTTAGAGAAAACAGACGGATCGAGACAAAAACATCCATGATTGTTTGTAATAAACACTCAATCTAAAACAGCGATTAAGACACAACTGAGAAAAACAAAACACAATCAAGCCAAAGAAACACCAAAACGCTTTTGTAATGACAAATGGTTGGCCATAGTTGACCATAGGTGCGAATGAGTGTGTGTGTGTGTGTGTCCAGCGTGTGAGAGACCCTCGAGACCCCGTGACCCAGAAAAGGAGAAAGCAGAACTCCACGTACATGTGAGTGTGTGAGGTGAAAAGCATTCTAGTGTCACGGACGCTTCAAACAAATGCGCATCGGTTCATCGCCATTGCAGGACTCAGTTCTGTCGCTGCGAAAAGATTCCAGAACGAACTGAACAAGTCGCTCCGTTTTTCCATCACGAAATGAATGGTTTGCTGGTGAGAAACTGTGCTGAGCTCAGAAACTCCTGGAGACGCTGATCACGGGAGGGGAAGGGCAGAAGCTGTCATGGTTCATTCATAGAAATAAAGGAGGGGAAAAAACAACAGCCATCTTCTTTCTGAGCTGCAACGGCAGCGTAACCATGGCAACGTTACTCGATGATCTCATAGACACTGCAGTCGACGCTCACGTGCTGCGGCTTCCACACTCCATCGCTCTAACGCACCAGATCATCGTCGGATCAACAGCCTTTATTCAACAATGTGACGTGGAAGAGGACATCGTAAAATAAACTGAAATGAGGCTTTTGGGTTTTCACCTGGGAACAAAATGTCCTGTTCAGTCGCGGGTGATTCCGCTTCGCTGGGACCAGAGAGAACAAACACGTCACGAGCTTCATCACAAACTCAAGTTCAGCTCCACGAGTAGACACGCCGAGAAATCAGTGACGTGTTTCAAGTAGAAGAAATCAGAAGGGGATGAGAAGACCAAGAGGGGGTGAAGAGAAGGTGAAAAGAAGATGGAGAGAATTTAAGAAGAAGGTGATGAGAAAATGAAGGTGAAGGTGATGAGATGAAAAGGTGAAGGTGATGGGAAGATGATGAGATGAAGAGGTGAAGGTGATGGGAAGATGATGAGATGAAGAGGTGAAGGTGATGGGAAGATGATGAGATGAAGAGGTGAAGGTGATGGGAAGATGATGAGATGAAAAGGTGAAGGTGATGGGAAGATGAGGAGATGAAGAGGTGAAGGTGATGAGATGAAGAGGTGAAGGTGATGAGAAGATGATGAGATGAAGAGGTGAAGGTGATGGGAAGATGATGAGATGAAGAGGTGAAGATGATGAGATGAAGAGGTGAAGGTGATGGGAAGATGATGAGATGAAGAGGTGAAGATGATGAGATGAAGAGGTGAAGGTGATGAGAAGGTGATGAGATGAAGAGGTGATGAGAAGATGATGAGATGAAGAGGTGAAGGTGATGGGAAGATGATGAGATGAAGAGGTGAAGGTGATGGTAAGATGATGAGATGAAGAGGTGAAGGTGATAGGAAGATGATGAGATGAAGAGGTGAAGGTGATGAGAAGATGATGAGATGAAGAGGTGAAGATGATGAGATGAAGAGGTGAAGGTGATGAGATGAAGAGGTGAAGGTGATGGGAAGATGATGAGATGAAGAGGTGAAGGTGATGGTAAGATGATGAGATGAAGAGGTGAAGGTGATGAGAAGATGATGAGATGAAGAGGTGAAGGTGATGGTAAGATGATGAGATGAAGAGGTGAAGATGATGAGAATACAAAGAGAAGATGGATAGAAGATGGAGAGAACTCAAAGAGTTAGGGATGAGATGAGAAGGTGATGAGATGATGAGCTTCCTCAGATGGCCCCGCCCATTCCTGCCCTTGAAGTCAACTTTATAGCTCTAATGCGTGTGGGCGTGGCTTATACTTCAGTCGAAACTAACCGGGTTGGATTTCTCTAGGGTAACTAGTGTTGGGTGAGTCAGTCTCGTTAAGACACACCCCCAACTCATGTGATTTGAGATGACACGCCCCGCTGGCGGAAGCCCATCATCGTTACGCGTCGTATTGCCTCCAAAACTGTGCGAAGTATTAAAAACCGTAGTGGAACGTGTGCGAATGCGTGTGAAATAAAGGCGTGGCATCTTCAGGGAGACGTGGGTTCACACACTCACATCTGTTTTGTGACATTCATTGTCTGATTTTAACAGACACAGTCGTCACGTCACAGATTTGGTTATTTCCTAGTTTGATTTATTTCTCTGTACAATAATGACTAATTATAACTAGTTTGTAATTGCTCACTTTAGTCACATTTCTAGCTAGTATTTAGCGAAACATTCCTAGAATATCAGCGGCTAATGAAGGCCAGCGGATCTGCTCGTATCTCACAGACGCTTTCTGCCGAGGCTTCTGATTGGCTGTTTCCAGGCGTTTCCTGTCATTCTCTGCAGCTCTCCTCCCTTTCCTCCCATTCTAAAAAGGTTTGTGATTTCCTGCTGCAAAACTCTGTTTCCTGTCTCTAGCCATCCTTCCCTGCTGATCCTGCTGCTTCCTGTGGCACAGTCTGGAATTTAAAAGGTTCCACAGCTAGCACGCTAAAATGTATCACAGCTAGCGTACTAAAATGTATCACAGCTAGCACGCTAAAATGTATCACAGCTAGCGTACTAAAACGTATCACAGCTAGCACGCTAAAATGTATCACAGCTAGCACGCTAAAATGTATCACAGCTAGCACGCTAAAATGTATCACAGCTAGCACGCTAAAATGTATCACAGCTAGCGTACTAAAACGTATCACAGCTAGCACGCTAAAATGTATCACAGCTAGCGCGCTAAAATGTATCACATCTAGCGCGCTAAAATGTATCACAGCTAGCGTACTAAAATGTATCACAGCTAGCACGCTAAAATGTATCACAGCTAGCGTACTAAAATGTATCACAGCTAGCGTACTAAAATGTATCACAGCTAGCATGCTTAAATGTTCCCAAATTAGTGTACGTCCTTAATGCATGCGTGCATACATGTAGGGTTACCACTTTTGATACCTAAAAATAAGGGACGCGGGGGAAGGGCGTTGGGGGCGGGGCTTTGGAGCGTGGCCATGTGGGCGTGGCAACGACGACATAATTTTATGATACAGGGATTAAAGTTAAAATGTTTTCAGGGAAGTATAAACACCTGTACATTTAAAATAAGCTGTATTTAATTGAAATGCAGTCAGTCAATAGACTTACCTATGAATAATTGTATTTTAACAACTATCTAAACATGGACATACCACATACATAAAATAGCAACAGACATTGGATAGTGAAGTTATTTATTTAAATTGTAAATTCGAATGCTAATAATTTACTGGTTGATTTTCTTTACTCATTGACATTGTGTTGTTTATAATATTTTTTTAATATTGTTGTTTATATTAATGCTTATGTGTTTTTCTGACTTAACCTTAACAAGCGAATCCTAATATTACATTGGATTGTGATCCACTTACATTGTTTTTACAGAATTGTTACAAATTACTATTTGTGACATTGAGAGAGAATCAGGCCAAATGAGATAAAGTTTGATTTTAGCCATTCATTTCACTATGATTTCATTTGTATACTTGGTGTTACTCAATTAATATTAAATACAATTAATATCTCAATATAATAATTTTATCATTCCAACAGACTGTTCATTATTTCGTGTAGAAAACAGTAATTTACAAAAAAATGATCCAGACGGATTTCACAGACTTTTCTCACAGAATGTGACAAACATTTTAACCACCATCATAATCACCATCACATCACCATCATCGTCACCATCATCATCATCATCACCATCATCACATCATCATCACCATCATCACATCACCATCATCATCATCACTATCACATCACCATCATCATCACTACCATCATCACCATCACATCACCATTATCATCATCACCATCACCATCATCATCATCACAATCATCACCATCATCATCACCATCACATCACCATTATCATCATCACCACCATCATCATCACAATCATCATCATCACCATCATCACATCATCATCACTATCACATCACCATCATCACGTCACCACTATCACATCACCATCATCATCACCATCAATATCATCATCATCATCATCATCACCATCACATCACCATCATCATCATCACCATCACCATCATCATCATCACCATCATCATCACCATCATCATCATCACCATCACATCACCATCATCATCATCACCATCATCACCATCATCATCACAATCATCATCACCAATCATCATCACCATCATCATCATCACCACCATCAGCATCATCATCACCATCATTATCACCTTCATCACATCACTATCATCATCATCACCATCGTCACCATCATCGTCATCATCATCACCATCATCACATCACTATCACCATTATCATCATCATCAACATCATCATCATCACCATCATCACCATCACATCACCATCATCTGCACCATCATCACCATCATCGTCACTATCATCACCTTCATCATCACCACCACCATCATCATCACAACCATCATCACTATCATCATCATCATCATCACCACCATCATTATCATCATCATCACATCATCATGGCTGGCTTGAGTGTGTGCTCTCAGCAGGTCTCACCTATGCACTTGATCTGGAAGCCTCGTGGTGGCATCAGGGCTCTCCGGCTCCATCCCTCTCGCAGAACCTCCAAATGATCCTCCTTGCCTTGTACGAGCAGAACGTGTTCCTCTATCCATCCCAAGAAGAAGGTCTCCGCGATGGCGTCCGTCACCTTCTTGTTCCAGAAGTGCTGCATGTTCTCGGCTTTGAAGTCGGCGAAGATCTCGTAGCCGGTGTGGTGATGATGATGATGGTGATGTTCCTCCAGGCTGCTGACCCACTCCAGCACGATAGCCAGTGAGTGAGGCGCGATCTGCCGGAACTTCTCCATGTTCACTCTCTCTCTCTCTCTCACCTTCTCTCTCTCTCTCTCTCTTGATCTCTCTCTCTCACCTTCTCTCTCTCTGTCTGTCTCTCTCTCTATATATATCTCTCTCTTCTCTCTCTCTCTCTCTCTCTCTCTCTCTCTGTCTGTCTCTAGGTCTGTCTGTCTGTCTCTCTCTCTCTCTCTCTCTCTCTCTCTATTAACATTATTTCTTTCTCTCTGTCTCTCTATATATAATTTTTTCTCTCTCTGTCTCTATATTTCTTTCTGTATTTCTGCCTCGCCATCTCTATCTCTTTTTCTTTTTCTCTCTCTCTAAGTCTGTCTGTCTCTCTCTCTCTCTATCTCACCGTCTCTCTATTTGTCTCTCTCTCTTTCTCTCTCTATTTGTCTCTCTGTCTCTCTCTCTATTTGTCTCTCTGTCTCTCTCACTCTCTTTCTCTCTCTATTTGTCTCTCTGTCTCACTCTCTCTCTATTTGTCTCTCTGTCTCTCTCTCTCTCTCTCTCTCTCTCTCTCTCTCTCTCTCTCTCTCTCTCTCTCTCTCTCGGTCTCTCTCGCACTTTGTTACTCGTCCGGTAAGAGCGCATCGCCGCGGGTCACATGGGCAGTGACGTCAGTGTCATTCACGCGATCAGTCCGGTGAGGGCTTCCCCTGCTCCGACGCCCGGTTCCCCCCGTCACTTCTTCTTCTCTTCCCGCTCATGTGTCCGTCTGTTCCGCGGTGTCTGTGTCCTCCAGTCCGGAGAGAGTGTGTGCGCGTAGAAAAATCACTGATATGCATTGAAATTTTATAAATTCATTTAGAAATCAAACTACAATTCTATTACATATTCTGTTTCGTGTGTTGTAGAATTGTTTTGTTTTAGAGCGTTCGATCGTAATCGATCGTAAAATTGGTTCTTCTCGTAATCACTTTAGGATCAGCAGGAATCGCCGGATCTTCTCCAGATAATAAACGGTGTGTTGCAGTTTATTTGTGTGCGGGACATTTATTAACCTGCTAGTTTTAATAGTTGATGTGAGACGGTTATAGAATAATCTGAGTTACTGTGTAAATAATGACGTCACACGGCTACCGCTCTATCCCGTCCTCCCAGTTAGCCAATGCGGGGCGGGCACAAGATGGCGCTCTTTGCTTTTTTTTTTAAATAATTTTTTTGTTATATTTTTATTTATTTGTTTTTTCTTTTTGATTTGGTTTGGAATGTTCTTTATATAATCCGTACTTTGTGTATTTCATTGCAAGAGTATTGTTGTGTTTTTTTTTTGAAAGCTGTAAATGTTTTGTAAAACATTTATTTACTTTTTTTGACAATAAAAAAAAGAAAAGTTGAAGAAAAAAAAAAGGTCTGTCCTCGCTAGTGACACCTGCTGGTACAGGCCGCACATCTCGCGTCACGTGACCTCCGATTCATAACCATTCAAACCAAGGACAAAAACAGAATTAACTCTCGAAAAACACTTTCTGGTTATGTGACACAAAACTTTACAAAACTACTAGCAGATTCATCTCAGCTCGCACACACTACAAAACGTTAGTTAACACTTACTTACACAACGTTCTGCTAGTGCCGTTTTAAATGTACAGTTAAATATACAGTAAAAAAAATACCGTTTTAAATCCCTTTAAAATTAGTCATATGTGTCATTCCAGCTCTTGCAGAAAGAAGTTTGTGCGGCGTCGAGTGTGATGATGTGAAAGTCTTGTTTACCTGTTTACTTCCATAGTTTTCTGGTTATGAATAAGCAGTGGGCTGACGGGTTCTAGTCTAGTTCATTTTGAATGCAAGCCACATTTTGAGTAGGAAATTATGGAAACATTTGAATATTCAACATCTTATAAGATGAAAAATATTGACAATTCGGAGTGAATTTTCAACATCTTACAAGTAGAACAATATAGACGTAAGCTTTGAATTTCTGTCAACACAACGAGATTACACAAGAACAAAACAACATGACACATAAAAAGCACCAATTTATTTAAATACAGGAAATAAAAAAACAAACAAAAAAAAAAGAGCGAGACAGAAAGAAAACAAGAAGGTCAGTCCGACGAAGTGGTTCTCGCGCTGGAAGACGTTCGACGTGAGGATCCGATCACGTGTGTGTGTGTGTGTGTCCGCGCGGGCACTACCTGGACCTCCGCTCTTTCCTGGCACTCCTCTCCATGGTCTTCTCGCTGTCTCCTCGGCACTTGGGGCAGAACCACTTGCCCTTGGGCTTGTAGGTGAGAGCGACGCAGGAGAAGTGGAACCACTCGATGGGGCACTGCTGGTTGTCGCAGCCGATCATCTCGCCGTAGGAGACCTGCTGGCACAGGCAGTACGTGGGCTCGTCCGGGTCGATGCTGAAGTCCACGGGCGAGGCCTCGCGCTCCTGCTTGGCCCTGGAGCGCTTCTTCTTCTTGGCGGACTTGGACTTCTTCTCGCGGGGCGGCGGCTGCTGCGGCGGCGGCGGAGGGGGGGG
>QKNR01015785.1:26942-45999 GCA_028031935.1 Paedocypris micromegethes | reverse complement strand
GTGTGTGTGTGTGTGTGTGTGAGAGAGAGCTGTGTGTGTGTGTGTGACAACAGTGAATGATTTGTTCAGTTATTGAATCATTAATGGTTTATTTGTTGATTTTCGATTGTTGGAGTATCGAGGATGTTTTTTTCCTTTTTAGAAATGTTTTCTTTTGCCTGTTCTAAGATCGTGTGACTGTTGTACATCAGGTTTAATCTACTGTTAATAGGTATTAGTAGGTATATAGGTATATAGCAATAATAGGTATTACTGCTGAGCCCGTTTTTGTACTGACATGTGGGAAAAAGCACTCCAATAACGCACATGATTATTTGTATTTAGCTTTATAAAACTGTGTTTTTCAAAGTGTTTTAAAATCTAGCTTTTGAGTCTTTTGTTTTAATTTATGACTTGACTTATGAAGCACTTTGTTTTAAGTTCTTTTGATGAATGCCTTGTTCAATGCCCTGATGAAAAGTCTCGTTTACACGTTTACTAACATTGTTTTCTGGTTATGATTGAACGCTGAGCTGACATACACTGTAATAAATGTGACCTGCTGTTTACGTAAACAAAGTTTGGTAACATATTACACAAATTGTATTCAAGTAGTTTCTCAGAGCTTGTACTTTTTAAGTAGAACATACTTGATAAAATAATGTGGAAAAAATCTTGAAATATTCAGCCTGACTTTATCAATTATAAACTTCTTAGTGGTTTGTGCTTTTTAATTTGAGAAAAGAAAACCCAATTTTCTGATTTTTCTTGATTATTGATGGTTTGAATACTAAAGACTCGATTGGCAGAAGAGCAATATTTTCATACAGTATATTTCCTCCCTAAGAGACTCCACTCATTAGAGAATCTTCTCTATTCAGCCCTTTAGCAAAGCAACAGCCTCATGTGTCATTTAAACAGAGTGAAATCCATTCTTCTTCTTTGGTTTTTAACGGCGGTTTGCGTCCACGTATTCATTACATAACTACACCTTCTCTTGTCCCGTCTGTGTCCTACTCCCCAGTCCTGTCTTTGTGAGTACTAAAGTTACTAAATACTAAAGTTCTCCCCCGCTCGCTCCCCATTTGCGTCATTATATCTTTAATTCCATTTCCACTCATTCCAACCTTTTTTTAATTCTTCCATCATCTCTCTTCTCTGTCTCTCATATCTTTTACACCTCAGCACGACATGATCTGCTGTTTCTGGCGATCCACATTCCCCACACAATCCAGTTGGATGTTTTCCCATAATTCTTAAATTATTATTCAAATGACTGTGTCCTATTCTTATTCTTGTAATTATTACCTCTTCCCTTCTCCTCCCTCTCCATTTCCTCTCAACACCCACTTTACTTTGTGTTTCATATGAGCCTTTCTCTCCCCGTCCCACTGCCTTTGCCACTCTTTCATCGCCTGCTTCCACACGATTCCTTTCCCTTTTGACAACTTTACTTCTACATTCTGAAGAGCGAAAGCCAGGAGAAGATCAGGGAGCACAAAGGGTTAACTGTTCAAAATGAGGTTTAATCCAGGAATCGAAGTCGGGACAGGCAATGGGTCGGTACACAAGATGAAACAGAGACAGGGACAAACTTAAATACACATCTGGACTGACAATGATCACAAACACACCTGGGTCACTATGACGACACATAACTGGGTACACAAAACATGGCGGCGATCCAGGGAAACTTTCAACATAAACGTCCATCAGGATTTCAACATAAAAGTTCAGTCTTATGAGATTGGATCCGTGACATAAACATTATTTAAACACATATTGTCATCTTTTTGATATATCGCTTCAATAAATCCTTGTTATAACATTTCAAAATTAAAGTTAATGTCAAAATGTTTATGCTTTATTTTAAAGTTTAAAAAGAGTTAAAGAACAGTAAGCAACACATGCAAGCTTCTCATTGGCTCTCCCAAGGAACGAGCTCATCTGATGATTTGGAGCTGCTGATTCTCTTTCCTCTTAATGAAGCACTTTCCTCTTAACGTTCACTCATCATCTGCTGTTCATCAAAATGGCATTTTTTTATCACTTCACGTGTGGAGATTCAAATGATCGAGACTCAATTACAACCGCAAACCATTTGAACCAATTCTCTTAAAATAAATGTGAATTCTTGTTTTCTCAATCTTTTAGCCAAAATAGTTTCTTAAATTGACCCTAAAAATTGCACTGGTTTGCTTAGAAAAGAGGTGAAATTTACATTTCAATTTGATTTTAACAAAATGTTCTCAATATTTTAAGAACAACACAGAACAACTTTTTTTCAAGGACACGTGCGCATTCTTTATAGGAGTCACATCATTTTTTAAGGAAAATTCCACGCCTCATGATTCATGTTTTTACAGTGCAGGCACTGGTTTTTAAGTCGAATTAAATTTAAACGCATGCCACATTTTGAGTAGGAAAATATTGAAAAATTGGAGTGAATTTTTGTAACAGCTAACCAGCAGAGGGCGCTCTCCCCAGAATTCTAGGTCATCAGTGAGATCTGCTTCAGCTGAGGATGTGATCTAGTGGCTATATAACCTGAAACCTGCTTTGACTGCTGTCCTGTGTATGACCGCGCCCGGCTTTTACTCATCGTGTTTATGCCTTCATTAAAACTCTGCAAGTGGATCCATTACAGTCTCCTGATGTGTCGACATTACAATTTTCAACATCTTATGGGTTGAACAATATAGAAAATGTATTTTAAGTAAACTTAAAACATTTAAAAACAATACTCTTTATGAATAAATAAATTACAAGTTGAGAAATGTAAATCTTTGTAAGATAATGTTTCAAAAATAAATTAAGCTGTGAAAAAATTCAACTGTAATTACAATTTTTGTTTTAAGTAAAATTAAAACATTTGAAATCATAATGCAATTTTTTTCGTGTAAATAGTTACACAATCATTTTTGAGTGGTCTGAGCTTAATGGGTTCTACCGTGTACTTATGTATAAATAAATGCAGAAATACATACACGCATACAAAATACATTCATTACACTCATTAAAACACTCAATCTGATAAATAACACTCGTTGGCTTGAGAGAAGGAAACGCTAAATGGTTCCATGTATTTCCTATTCTGTTGTACAAACATTTATTATGCACGAATGTATTTCTCTTTTTATTTATACAAAGGTACTTTAATTTCCTTTGTCATTTATATTCGATTTTAGAGATGAAGTGGATCAGCTGTCTATGTGGTGTAGGCAGAACAATCTCCTCATCTACGTGGAGAGGGTGTCAGACGTCCTCACCTGGAGAGTCAACACTTGCTGAGAGTGCTCATGAAGAACAACATCTCCCAGAAGCTGCTGGTGTCCTGTCACAGATGCTCTGTGGAGAGTATTCTCACCTACTGTGTGTGTGTGTGTGTGTGTGTGTGTGGTTCAGCAGATCCACGGCAGCACAGAGAGAAACTCTCCAGAAGGTCATAAATACAGCACAGAAGATCATCGGCTGTCCTCGAAGAACTCCACAGCTCACGCTCAGAAAAGCCTCGGCGACACCTCACACCCGGGTCACGCACTCTTTGACCTGATGCCGTCAGGAAGAAGCTTCAGGAACATCCGATCAAGGACCGTTAGAATGAGGAAAAGCTTTTATCCGCTGAACACTGCTAGCTACTTCCATCACCCTCAGGTTTGCCTCAGTTTACCTCAGCCTTCATCACCTCAGCTGCTAAACATTACATTCTTACATCTTGTGAGTGTGTGTGTGTGTGTGTGTGTGTGTGTGTGTGTGTGGTGTGTGTGTGTGTGTGTGTGTATAAGTATGTATGTGTGTTGTGTGTGTGTATAAGTATGTATGTGTGTTGTGTGTGTGTATAAGTATGTATGTGTGTTGTGTGTGTGTATAAGTATGTATGTGTGTTGTGTGTGTGTGTGTGTATAAGTATGTATATGTCCCCCGTGTTTCTATATTTGCACTGCCTTTGTTTACTACTTTGTTTACATGTACAGTTTACATTGTTTATTACTTTTTTTGCACAGACTAGTTCTTATTCTTCTTGTACTTTTTATCTCTGTACATGCACCTTAATTGCGTTGTACCATTGTGCAATGACAATAAAGATTATCCTTATCCTATTTTGGCGGTTTCGGTCCGAACGCAACAGTAAAATGCGTCTATTTACGTCACTCATTATTATTAAAACACTTAATGTAACTATAATGATAATTAGCTTTTAATAGAAGCAAAAGTGAAAAGGAAGCGCGCGCTGAGAATGAGCCCCGTTCTGTATCAGTAGCGTGCACTGCGCCTGCGTATCTCTCTGACGGACAAACCGGGTGCGCGCGCGCTCGGCTCGGCCAGGGGGAGGCGTCTCAGCCGCGGGGGCGCGCGGGGCGCACCGCTTATCTGCGCATGCGCAGGACATCTCTGCCCAGCGTCCGGGGACTTTCCTCTGAGCGGCGGCGGGAAACCAGGTTCCCAGAGAGTGGCTCAGACGACAAGCTTTCAGGCATGCGCAGTAGAGCCACGGCGCGCGCGCTGCATTTGAAGAGCGAAAGGCAGGTCTGTGTTTCTATGACGGTAGGTTTTCTGCGCGCAGACTCTTGTGTTCTGCGCCGTCGTGGTTATAGTTATACTTATACGAGACAATCGGCATCGAGCTGCGCCAGCGTCGACATTGTCAACTGAACATTATTATCATTTTTTTATGTTGTTGTGTTTTTATTCCTTAATCTCTCTATTATATTGTTATCATTATTTATATCATTTTATTTTATGACTTTTTTACGGTAACACCAACCCGAGGCTGCTAAAATTTCATTGTACCCCGGTACACATCGGGTCTTCTTCACACATCGGTCGCGTCTGATACGAAGTAATACTCACACGTACAATTTGATAAATTAAATTGAACCTTTATTAGTCCCTCATGGGGAAATTTTCCCCCGCATTTAAGCGAAACCAACGGAGATTGAATAGATAAAAGAATGATAAAGAGAAAAGTACAGCCATCAAGAGCAGAGGTGTAAAGAGTACCAGGCAGCCGTACTTAAGTAAAACTATACAGATCATTATTGTACAAATGACAAGTCACCAATTTCAAAAAGACTTCAGTCAAAAAAATCACATTTTAAAAGATCTCGAGTATTCTACTCGCGCTGAATTTACGTGGAAAAACACGCACAGAAATATGAAAACAAACTCTGTTCATGACGTTTTGTTTTCAAATGCAGAACCTCAATGTTTTCAAAATGATAGAACAAAGTAGATAAAAAGAACAAAAAGAAAATTCTGATTAGTAAATTATGTATGATGTAATAAAATTAGTAAAATACATTCAATTGACGTCCACGTGAGCTGATAAGCGGCATCAGTATCTTCAGCATCCTGCAGATGGCGATATCACCTCGTTCTGATCACAATGTCCTTTTAAATGTAGTGGAGTAAAGAGTACAGATACTCAATGGCTAATGTAGTGGAGTTGAGAGTAAAAGTTGCTTTTATTTTACAAGTATTTGTAAAATATATTATATTTAAAGCACAAAATAGCAAAAAACATACTTAAGTAAAGTAACAAAGTCCATTTACTCAAGTACTTTACACCTCAAGAGCATCAATCTTGACTCACATGAAACCTGCTGCTGATATCTGTAAGTGTTTTGGCAGTTTTGTCATAGTTCCTCTGCATTACGTCTGGATTCCTCAAAGATTCATCACCACAACAACGACAAAGTGAAAATGACAACACATCTCTTACCTTGCAATACATTTTGAAATCAATTAGATGCTACGATAATGGAGCAAAATGGAAATACAGACCTTTTATTTTAACTGCTGCTAAATCATCGATCAAAGTTCCACCTTAAAGCGACTGACTTTCTATTGACAGGAAAACAACGACAAACTCGACAGATAAATCAAAAGAACTAAAACTCACATTGTGGGGAAATAAATGGTTTCAAAACGAGCTTGTAGAAAAGCCGAGGAACTTCATGTGTTTAGGCAGCTGAGGCCTAATATAAGATATAAGAGCCATAATAAGTGAAGAGACCTGTGTCTGTGGTGTCTTTGGTGTAGTTGATGGAGTTGATACTATAGCATAATAATAATAATAATAATAATAATAGAACCTTTATTAGTCCCTCATGGGGAAATTTTTTTCTCTGCATTTAACCCATCCATGGCTGTTTTATTTTTTGATCCATACAAGGCATTTCACGATCATCATCGTTTGACTGTCAGCGCACGTGCCAGACGGAATACACGCGGCGTGAAGAAGAGAAGAGCGCAATTTCCTCAAAAAAAAAAGCGAAAAACACAAGCTGTGAATATGCATTACGTTTGTCTATTATCTAACTTTAAACTAAAAATGGTGTTATTGTTACTCCAAAGACTGTGGGCCGCTAGAACTGTCCAGACTTCACGAGAGCGACGCTACAATTACGTTTCAGTTCATATATCTTGTTTATATCGTATTTCTATTCTTTATTTTTTATTGTATTACCCCTTTATACATGTTGTTTGTATCTCGCACGTCACCTACAACAACACGGTTTTATTTTTGAGGTTGTAAACATCAGGATTTTGATGTTTGACTTTTTTCTTTGAATGCTTTGCTGTAGAATTGAATATTTCTTCAAGTCTGAGATGCAGATGGAACATTGAGGCCTAGAGCTTCTGTGCTTACCAGAGCGAGACTCTGTCTGTCTGTCTGTGTCTGTCTCTCTCTCTCTCTCTCTCTCTCTCTCTCTCCATCAACTCTCCGAGTGAAGTGTCAGATTAAACAGACAAACGACACAAACTATACTGTATTAAAGTAAACGTGTAAGGGCGTGTGTCATTATTACACTCGTGTCGTGTGTTGTGATGTGATTGTCTGTCTGTCTGACTTCCTCTTAGCCCACAATAATGTAACGTAATCGATTTAACAACATTAATGTTCCGTGCGCGTGTGTGCTTCTCTTTCAGTCTTTTGCTTCTTAACTATTATCTTTGTGTGTCGCCGTTGAGCAGCTTTATCGCGGTGAGTGAAGCGGGAAGCGGCGCCCCCTGCCGGCCGAACCCAGCCAGACAGACTCCCGCAAGATGGAGGAACTGGCCGCGAAGCTCCGGGAGGACGGCATCCAGAAGACGGTGCTCTGCCCCGGGAAAGGAGACATCTCCACCTTCCCTGATGGAACTAAGGTACTTCGGTTCTTCTCCGTGCGCCAAGTGTTTATGTTTACGAGCTTCAACGACGCTGTTTGCTCCGAGTGTGTGTGTGTGTGTGTGTGTGTGTGTGTGTGTGTGTGTGTGTGTGTGTCGCGCTAACTCCATCCCTGCCAAATACAACCGTTTTACCGAACACGGTGTTGTTGTTTTACCCCCAAACGTGTAACACTGGCGTTGTGACATGTGAGGGAAGCTTTTAGCCGCAGCTTTAGCCGTTAGCACGCGGGCACGCGCCTGCTCCGGTCACGCGCCTGAGAACAACACGGACTGTGGAGCGGCTGCATCTTGATGTGTTTGCGAACGATCTTTCTGCCCTTTTTCTTTCCTTTTTTTCTGCAGTGTTTTTTCACAGAGTTGTCGGTCAGGTAGAGGGTGACGATTCAAAGGCTAAATTTGACCCCGGGGTCATTCTGACGTTCGGTATTGTTCGTGGTGACCTCAGGGGTCATAACGCTGTGACCCCTGTGAGTCACGTGACCCCGCTCACGGAGAGACACCTTTCTGTCAACAGAGGTGTAAAGTACTTGAGTAAATGGACTTGGTTTCTTTGTACTGAGTATCAAAAATAAAAGCAACTTTTACTCTCTACTCCACTGCATGTGTGATTGCGTAGCAGTACTTTTCACTCCACTACATTTGAACGAACACTTACCGTTACTGGCTACATTGTGATTGTGCGCGACAAGTCGTCACTGATTTATACCGCGGTAATATGTTGGCGTACGAGGTGATATCTCCATCTGCAGGATGCTGAAGCTACTGACGCTGTTTATCAGCTCAGTCACGTGACAGTGAATTAGAGGCCTGATTGTATTTTATTCATTTTATTACATCATGCATAATTTACTAATCAGAATTTTATTTTACCAATTTTATTACATCATACATGATTTACGAATCAGATATTTACTTTACAAAATGGTTTGTTCTCTGTTCTGACTTCTTGTTCTTTTCATCTACTTTGTTCGACCATTTTTAAAACACCGAGGTGTTAAATTTAGTTTCTGCATTAGGAAGCAAAACCTCACGAGTAGAGTCTGTTTTCACATGTCTTGGTGTTTTTTGTCACCAAATTCAGTGCGAGTAAAATACTCAAGTTCTTTTAAAATGGCATACTCTGCCACTTTGACTCAAGTCTTTATGAATGGGTGACTTGACTCGCGTATGTCTCTCCTCAGGTGAAGTTCCACTACCGCACCAGTCTGTGTGACGGCAGCGTGCTGGACGACTCTCGGGGCGTGGCCGGGGGCGTGGCCGGGCACAAGCCCATGGAGCTGATCCTGGGCAAGAAGTTCAAGCTGCCCGTGTGGGAGCGGGTCATCGTCACCATGAGGGAGGGCGAGGTGGCGGCGTTCACCTGCGACGTGAAGGTAGGCTCCGCCCCTGGGCGTCGGCCCGGCTGACGGCGTGTCCCCGCCCAGCACACGGCTCTCTACCCGGCGGTGGCGCTGTCGCTGAGGAACATCAGCCAGGGCAAGGACCCGCTGGAGGGGCGGAGACACTGCTGTGGCGCCGCCCAGGTCCACGCCCACCACTCCACCGGACACCGCGACCTGGACGCCCTGCAGGCCCAGCCACGCCCGCTGGTCTTCACCCTGGAGCTGCTGCAGGTGCGATCGGCCCCGCCCCCTGAAGCCACGCCCCCTCAGGTCATGTGCTCCTCAGGTTCTGCCGCCGGGCTCCTATCAGCTGGACATCTGGGCCATGACGGACGAGGAGAAGCTGGAGGCGGTGCCACAGATCCACGAGGAGGGAAACGCCCTCTTCAACAGCGGTGACATCACAGCCGCCGCCGAGAAATACTACAACGCCATCGCCTGCCTCAAGAGCCTGCAGATGAAGGTGTGTGTGTGTGTGTGTGTGTACTGCAGCAGCGTAGAACACACACACTCACTTTCATTCACTCACTCACACTCGTTCTCTCTCACATACACACTCACACACACTTTCCCTCTCACTGACACACACACACACACTCACTTTCACTCTCACATACACACTCACACACACACACTCTAACATAACCCCCCCCACACACACACTCGCACTCAGAACACTCTTTTTCACACACACACACACTCACATACAAAGTCAAAGAAACATTATTTGTCCCAGGGGCAATTAACGGGACAGTAAAAAGCAGCAGTGTAACACTAATGTAAAGAAAGTAAAATAACACATACTCTCTCTCTCTCACCTCTGCTGTGTGTGTGTGTGTCAGGAGCGTCCGGGGGACGAGGCGTGGCTGAGGCTGGATCACATGATCACGCCGCTGCTGCTGAACTACTGTCAGTGTAAACACCTGCAGGGTCACTACTACGAGGTGCTGGACCACTGCTCCTCCGTCATCAACAAATACGACGGTGCGTCTCAAACCCCGCCCCTGAGCCCCGGCCCCGCCCCCCTCACACGCCCTCTCCCCTCAGATAACGTCAAGGCGTGGTTCAGGCGCGGGAAGGCGCACGCGGCGGTGTGGAACGAGGCGGAGGCGCGCGCGGACTTTGCGCGGGTGGTGGCGCTGGAGCCGGCGCTGGAGGCCTCGGTGGGCAGGGAGCTGCGGGCGCTGGAGGGGCGTGTCCGCCAGAAGCAGAGGGAGGAGAAGGGCCGCTACAGGAACCTCTTCAGCCCCGCCTCCACCCTCAGCCCCGCCTCCACGGTGAGCCACGCCACGGCGAGTCCCGCCCACCCACTCACGCCGCCGCCTCTCTCCTCAGGGCTGAAGCTGCTCGCTGTGACTCCGCCCCCCCTCACGTGACTCCGCCCACTCGCTGCAGTTAATCTCCCAGCTGTCGTGTTTGTCTGTTGATTTTCTACCTTGTATTTTCGTCGTCGTCTGCGTGCTGGATCGGTAAGATCGGAGGACACGCGCCACACACACACACACACGCCAAATAAAGTCCTTTAAAAACACACAACTTGCGTTTATTGAAGTCCAAAATGTGACAAAAGTGTCGCGCTTTCATACGGAACTGCAAAAATCGGTTTAAAAAACTGCTGCGCGAATGGCAGGTGTACTAGAGGGGGCGGGGCAGTGGGGGCGGGGCGTTACGTGCGGGCGCTGCGCTCCGTCTCCGCTAGACACTCCCTCACCAGCGCACGCGCGTGAATGATGCCTGGAACACACACACACAAACCACAGAGAGAGTGAGTGTGTGTGAGGGTGTGATGAAAGAGAGAGTGTGAGTCTGTGTGTGATAAAAGAGAGAGAGTGTGAGTCTGTGTGCGTGTGTGATGAAAGAGTGAGAGTGTGATAAAAGAGTGTGAGTCTGAGTGTGTGATGAAAGAGTGAGAGTGATGAAAGAGTGTGTGAGTCTGTGTGTGTGTGTGATGAAGAATGTGTGATGAAAGAGAGAAAGTGTGTGAGTCTGTGTGTGATGAAAGAGAGTGTGTGTGAGTGTGTGATGAAAGAGTGAGAGTCTGTGTGTGTGTGTTGAAAGAGTGAGAGTGTGTGATGAAAGAGTGAGAGTGTGTGTGTGTGATGAAAAAGAATGTGTGAGTGTGTGATGAAAGAGAGTGTGTGTGTGTGTGTGTGTGTGTGATGAAAGAGTGAGAGTCTGTGTGTGAGATGAAAAAAAAGAGTGTGATGAAAGAGTGAGTGTGAGTCTGTGTGTGATGAAAAAGAGTGAGTGTGTGATAAAAGAAAGTGTGTGATGAAAGAGAGTGTGAGTCTGTGTGTGTGATGAAAGAGAGAGAGAGAGTGTGTGTGATAGTGATGGTCAGTATCACACACACATTGATATTTTATTATCGCTCTTCTACATCTATTCTGGTGCACTGCAATACTGAATAAACTAATCATGTTTTACATTTTTTTCCTTAATTTCCTTTTGCAATACGCGTCATCAGACTGAAGTTCTGTCCTTCTTTGATGCCCATCATTTAATCATAAACCACGCCCATGTGTCATCGCACAAGTATTTACACTCACACAAATATATCAGACTATTGTTAAGAGAACGCTTCACCAGCAGAGCCTGACGTGATGGTGTGTAGCGTGAGGGAGAACAATCCTAGAACACAGAGGTGTGTGTGTGTGTGTGATCTCTGAGATTACTGCACCAGTCCTGCGGCTCTACAACAGCGTCACTCTTCTGCGCACCAGTCTCAGCAGAACTGAAGCGTGTGTGAGACACATCACCCGTGTGTGAGTGTGTCTGTGTGTGTGTGTGAGTGAGTGTGTCTGTCTGTGTGTGAGTGAGTCTGTGTGTGTGTCTCACTGAATGAGTGTGTGTCTGTCTGTGTGTGTGAGTGTGTCTGTGTGCATGAGTGAGTGAGTGTGTGTGTGTGAGTATGAGTGAGAGAGTGCGTGTGTATGAGGTAGTGTGTGTAGTGTAGAGTGAGTGTATGAGTGAGTGTGTGTGAGTGAGTGAGTGTGTCTGTGTGTGTGACTGTCTGTGAGTGTGTGTGTCTCACTGAATGAGTGTGTGTCTGTCTGTGTGTGTGTGTGAGTGAGTGAGTGTGTGTGAGTATGAGTGAGTGTGTGTGCGAGTATGAGTGAGTGTGTGTGTATGAGTGTGTGAGAGAGTGCGTGTGTAGTGTGTGTGTGAGTGTGTGCGTGAGTGTGTGTGTGAGTGAGTGAGTGTGTGTGAGTGAGTGTCTGTCTGTGTGTGTGTATGAGTGAGTGAGTGTGTGTGTGTCTGTGTGTCTGTCTGTCTGTGTGTATCTGTCTGTGTGTGTGAGTGTGACTGTCTGTGACTGTGTGTGTGTGTGTGTGAGTCTGTGTGTGTGTAGTGTGTGTGTGTGCGTGTGAGTGTGTGAGTGTGTGTGTGTGTGTGTGTGTACGCTCTCACCTCTCTTGAGTCGCTCCATGGCGCTCTTGCTCCCAGCGTAAGTGGGTCGTATCTCGCGGCTCATCTCCTCGATGACGGACAGCAGCTCGCTGTAGGTGGAGCCCTGAGACACTTTCACCTGCTGCGGGAGGAAGTGATGTCACACCCCGGGTCACAGGCGCCTCACACGCGTCACACTCACCTGCACGAAGCCCATGGAGGGCGGCCCGAAGTCACTGAACGCCGGCCTGAAGCTGGAGGAGGAGGGGAGAGAGGGAGACGAGCCGCAGGAGCCTGCGCACACACACACACACACACATTATACAACATGAAGACTGAATGTGTGTTTGATCGTTCCAGCATTTACACACGGGGATGCGGGAGATACTATAACATATATAGATATAATAATATAGATAATATATAGAGAGAGAAAGAGAGAGTGACAGTGATACACAGTGAAAGAGTGATACACGGAGAGAAACTGAGTGTGTGTGAGTGATAGAGAGATCCACAGAGAGAAAGAGAGTGATAGAGTGAAAGAGACAGAGAGAGAATGAGTGATAGAGATACACAGAAAGAGAGAGAAAGATACACAGAAAGAGAGAGATACACAGAGAGAAACAGAGTGTGTGTGAGTGATAGAGAGAGATCCACAGAGAGAAAGAGAGTGAAAGAGACGCAGAGAAAGAAAGAAAGAGTGATAGAGATACACACACAGAGAGAAATAGATACACAGAAAGAGAGTGATACACAATGAGAAACAGAGATAGTGTGTGTGTGTGTGAGTGATAGAGTGAAAGAGACGCAGGGAAAGAGAGAGAGCTACACAGAGAAAAACATGGAGAAAGAGATACACAGAGATACAGTAACAAGATAAAGAATAGAAATGGGATCAAAACAAAGATGTAAAGGTAAAATGTCATTCCAAAAACGACAACAAGACGCGAGGGTAAAGATCACCAGCGATGAGGCGGACCGGAAGTGCGTGTGATGCGCGTGCACGGCAGCTCGGCGTTAGCCCCGCCCCCCTGACCTCTTTAGCGGGGTCACTGACCCCTGCGGGCCCGGACTGACCTGGCGGCGTGTGGTTGGAGCCGGTGGTCGGCGCGGGGGCGATCGGCTTGTAGCTCATCCTGAGGCCGGAGCGGCTGAAGGTCCGAGCGGCGGAGAGACGCGGACACACGCGCGGTCAAACTCCACCGGAAGCGCCGCCGCGGCTACACGCACCACTAAACGCGCGCGCGAGTGTGTGTGTGAGGTGTTCTCGCTCCTGAAGAGTCTTCTCCTCCTCCTCTTTTTTTTCTTCTTCTTCTCCTCCTCTTCTTCTCTTCTTCTTCTCTCCTCCCGTCGCCCCGCGCGTGCTGCTGCTACTAGCTTCACTCTGCTCTGTTATTTCCCATGATACTCGGCAAAAAGAGCGACTACGTCATCAGGCACGCGCCTGCCCTGGCCCCGCCCACACGCTACTACAACAATGGAGGTCCCGCTCGAGTGTGTGTGTGTGTGTGTGTGCGTGCGCGTGTGCGATTTTAAAACAAGTGTCGAAATAAAAGGAATTAAAGGAATTAAAACAAGTGTCGAAATTAACAGGAAAAAGGAGAACTATTAAAAAAAATTATAATGATGATTAAAAAACCGCAAATGCGTGTCAGTGATGTTGTAATGTGACTTTTACTAGTGATGTAAATAAAGTTTAAAAGTTGTTATGAGTCATTTCAGAATCAGAAATTCTTAATTTACTTAAACACCAACAACCAGACGATCAAATGAATAAAAAGCAACACTCCTCGTACATGTTTCTGGAACTACGGAGCAGCTCTATACTCTCCTCAGGATCCTGGAGGACTCTCCCTCAGGAATATGGAGTAGCGGAGCTCTTGTCACGGGCTGTCCGCTCTCTGTATGACCGTGTCAGAGTTGTGGAACTTCTGTGGAACCGTGTCAGGAAGTGTAGGAACTTCTGAGCTGTAGGAGGAATTTTCAGAACACCGGTTCTGCTCATAACGTTTATGGACGTGTTGCCGTGGTCCTGCTGGTTTACTCAGGCTGTTGCCCCCGGAGAAGGACGATTGATCATCAATGATCACTCCTAAAAATGTGGCTTCATAAACACGTTCAATATTTGCTCCATTCCAAAACCATTTTGCATTTTCTACATTTCTCTTGCCAGAACAAATCATGCATTTAGTTTTATCTTCATTCAAGGATAGTTTGTCTGCGTCAAAATACTTTTTTTTTTATCAATGCAAATTCTTTTCCCACTACTGTCAATAATTTCAAGTGATGTAGGTGTTTTTCCCTGCAAGTCGCGTGGGATTTTTCCTCAGGTTTAAAGGAGCGCGCGGCCAAAAAGTGTGAGAACAACTGATTTAAGGAAACTTTACACTGAGCTGCTCAGAGAGAACTTGCATTTCAGTACGTGCTGATTATTTGTTTATACTATTATAATAATTATTATTAGTAGTATTGTACAAGGACATTTCCTCATTGTGGGACGAATTTCTTCTTTTTCTTCCGATGCCGAGTACTTGCTAGGATAAAAACGTATTAAATTTACAAGTAACAGTTTGTCATATAATTAGAAAACAACAACAACAACAACAACAACAACAACAACAACAACAACAACAACAAGGTGCTCGTTTAAAATTAAGAACGTATATAAAATTAAAAGCATGTTATTTGCAAACTATATACAGAATAATGGTTTGATTTGATTTGAATTATAAAATATAGTATAAATACTACTTATAAAACAAATTTAAACAGGGACAGCACAAAAAACATTCATAATAAATCTTTGCTATTTAGTGCACAATACTTGAAGAAACAAACAACGTTTTTCTGCCGACACACAACGCGTGAGCGAGCGTTAGTGGCCGCCATGATGATGACCTCATGTTCTCCACACTGTCCATCTCCGCGAGAAGCTGGTTCACCACGCGGACACACACACACACACACACACACACACACAGCCGTATATAGTTGTGGTCCAGTGGTAGGGGACTTGGACTGGTGTCCAAAAGGTTGCCGCTTCGAATCCCCCCTACGACTAAGTGTCCATGGGCAAGACACTGAACCCCACACGCCCCCCGGGCGCCACGGCTCAGGCTGCCCACTGCTCCGGGTTTGTGTGTGTTCACTTCACTGTGTGTGTGTGCACTATCACGGATGGGTTAAATGCAGAGCACCAATTCAGTATGGTCCCTAGTGGCCATATTGCCGTCACCTCACTTTCCTACTTTCCTTTCCTAGACTATAGAATCAAACACTACGCTGTTCAGATTGTGATGCACGCAGATGTTTAGAAGGTGTCAGCTAGCGAATTTATCAGTTCACGTTTTAAAACGGCTGAATGTAGATCCTTAACACATACAAAATAGAAATAATTTTTGAAAGTCCTTAATATTTTCATTATTTTTGAGTAACAGTATGCTATACAAAAACTGCCGTGCCAAAATTATCAGACATTTCTAAGAAATGAACAAGAATGCTTCACATTTACGTTTTAGTTTTTTTTTTGCTTGTGATCTTCACGTTTTCGTGGAAAAACTTTTTTTTTTTGAAAAACGGTAATGTTTTGTTTCAGTTGTTCATTGGTGGAAAACTTTGCATCATAAGTCTTCAACAACCAATCATCATCACGGAGTCTCCGTGACAGACCTGAGCAGCATAAATGTGTGTGTGTGTGTGTGTTTAGTTAGTTACTTACGTACGAGCTCACGGTGGAGACTTACACACGTCTGCTCTCTGCTCTGCTAATGAACTTCTGCTAAATATCTTCTCCGTTTCACTGTCTCTGAAGAGCAAACGTCCCGCACTGAGAAGAGAAACGTCCCGCACTGAGATGCTTCATCAGCAGGAACAGTGAGTTTCTTTACTCTGCTAAATTCTGGAGCTTCTGATGTTTGAGGAGCCACTTAAATCAATAATCTACACAGAATATTCACCGTTTCCTCCTCTGGTCTGGAACATCAGGATGATTCCGTGTGTGTGTGAGAGAGATAGAGAGAGTGTGTGTTTGTGAGAGCGAGAGAGAGTGTGTGTGTGTGGTGTGGTGTGTGTGTGTGTGTGTGTGTGTGTGTGTGTGTGTGTGTGTGTGTGTGTGTGTGTGTGTGGTATTTTTGGCTTTGAGATTCAGCTCAGGACTTCCAAGTTGCCATCTGCCTTCCACAGAGAGAAAGAGAATAGCTTCAAGAGAGAGACGGAGAGAGAGAGAGAGAGAGAGAGAGAGTAATCATAAACTTATGATTACGAGGCAGAAATTAGGATGAAACAGCTGATGTGATCAGATCATTCCATTAATCACGGAATAATGTTGTTGTTTTGGGGTAAAGAGACGAGATGAGAAAGGAGCTTGAGAGACTCTCGGGGCTTTTCGGTTCATGTCTCCAGGCCTGGAGATTTCACTCTGTCTGCAGATCACAACCTTTGATTTTACTTTCAGTAGAATCATTAATAAAGTTCTAGCCGTCGACTTCATTACCGACTCCGTGACTCTTATTTTAAACACACAATTTTCCACTACATAAATGGCGTAGTCGGCAGGATTTAAACATCGGGGGGTAACGATGCTTTCAACGTTTGTGTCTTGTCAGTGTTTGTGTCAGTATTATTATTTCTCCTTGTATCAGACGTTTTCACCCTGAGAGCCACTGAAAGAGGAAGGGGTGAAAAGATGTCTGTAGGTGGAGGAGACGCGTGTGAGAGAG
Organism: Paedocypris micromegethes; assembly: GCA_028031935.1. Lineage (NCBI taxonomy): Eukaryota > Metazoa > Chordata > Actinopteri > Cypriniformes > Paedocypris > Paedocypris micromegethes. Next base: position 29,357 of record QKNR01015785.1, on the reverse strand, counting down.
TGGATGAGATTTCAGGAGATGAGACAGTTGTGGAAGATGTCAGAAGATTGACTGAGAGCGATGGGAGAGGTATTAATGAACGCAAGTCTGGTGTGAATGATAACCAACCCGCAGGAAACCATCATGCAGCATTCACTGTTAGCCAGACTCCCGGCACTCTGAGGAGCAAATTATTCTTGAAAAAAAAAAACAAGTTCGACGCCAGAGGAGAGAATTTCCTGAAGTGTAATAGCATAATCGTTTGCATACAAATGTGTATAACTGGTATAATTTTTCGTGTGTATCATTTGATGAAATTAATATTGGTTGGTGGAGATTCGTCTTCAAAAGGGGGAATGTGGTTGAAAGTGACTGTGTACAAATTATATTATGAACAGATTTGAGTATTGTAGTGAAATGTCTGAGGTAAGAAAGGCTCAATGCGCACGCGACCAAACTTGTGATTACGAGGCAGAAATTAGGATGAAACAGCTGATGTGATCAGATCATTCCGTTAATCACGGAATAATGTTGTTGTTTTGGGGTAAAGAGACGAGATGAGAAAGGAGCTTGAGAGACTCTTGGGGCTTTTCGGTTCATGTCTCCAGGCCTGGAGATTTCATTCTGTCTGCAGATCAGAACCTTTGATAATCGTTGTCCACTACAATAGTGAAAGAGAGTCACAGAGAGAAAGCAACTGAGAGAGAGACTGAGAGAAAGAAACTGCGAGAGAGAAAGAGTGATACATAGAGAGAGAGAGAGAAAAACAAAGAGTGACAAAGATGGAAACTGCGAGAGAGAGAGAGAGAGAGAGAGATACTAAAAGAGTGATACAGAGAGAGATGGAGAATGCTGCTGTTGTGTGTGTGAGCAGGGAAGTGTGTGTGTGTGTGTGTCCTGATCGTGTGTTTTTCTCGCGCAGGTCCTGATCCGTGTGTGTCGGTGAACATGAGTGACGCCGCCGCGCCCTCGTCAGCTCCTGTGGACAGCGGCCAGGTGCTGGAGGAGGAGCCGGACACGCCCAACCCCGCCGCGCCCAGGTCAGTCACACGGGCCGGTCTCTTCCTATTGGCTGAGCCGCAGGTCGCTTTCTATTGGCTGGAGTTCAGAGCCGCATGAACTTCCGCGTATCGCTTCTTTTTTTTTTTTTCGCCTGCATTGGCACAAGCTTCAGGTGGGGACGGCCCTTCTCTGATTGGCTGGTGAGAATGTGATTGGCAGCAGTCGACCAGGAAGTGATTTAGTGCGCACGTCTATGTGGTATCAGCAGAACTTATAAAAGCGCCAAAAAATATTACTATATTAATACGGTTCGAGACACGCCCATTCACACTGTAATGGTTTGTTAGAGTCGTTATAGAGATGTGATCCCGGTGTCCGTGGCGACGTATTCACGATACAAGCGTGAGACGCAATATTAACGCCTGCCGCCACAATGAATGAGCAACACAACACTTTAATCACAGTTCGAACATTCAGCGTCTTTGCGTTGGTCTCGGACCAAGAAAAGCGCTATACAAATGAACTTGAACTTGAACTTGAACTTGAACAGTTTATTGTGGACTAGAATGAAAAAATGACGCCCGCTGAACCGTCCCACACCTGGTCACGGAGCTGTCAATCACATTCTCACCAGCCAATCAGAGTAAGGGGCGGTCCCCACGTGAAGCTTGCGCTACAGGTCCAAACGATAAAGAACGAATTTGAAGTGGAAAAAAACAAGTTTCAAACGAAAACGTAAAGATTGCTGGCGAAAAAAAACAAACAAACGTAAATGTGAAGCGTTTTCATTCGTTTCGTCGAGATTTACGTTCGGTACCATTGGCAATCATCCGATTCCATAGAAAAGCATCTCCAAGTTCCCCGTTTCATATACGTTCACACCTGTGGTTCGGTTAGTTCAAGCAGACAAACAGTTCAAGTTCAAGTTCAGTGCATTTGTAAGGCGCTTTTCACAGTCACAACCGTCTGAAAGCGCACGATACAACAAGATAAAGCGCATCAGACAAATGATACAGTTTAGCATTTTTCTGGTCACACCGCACTGATGCCTCTGATCCTCACCAAACCACAATACAGTCATGTGACCACATCCCCGTCACTCATTGGCCAGAAGTGTCAGTGCAGTGTTTCCTCAAATGCTTTTCGATTGGTCATAGTTAACCTGCGGGTAAATTGCGACGGAACTCCTGGAAGTAGATAAAGTGAATCAACAACACAGCGTTAGTCAGTCTGGAGGGAGGATATAGTTTGGTATTTAGTGTGTATAACATAGTTACTTCTAACGTGTGTATTGATTGCTTGAGACAAACGTTTCAGGAACCGGACTTGTGACGTCAGTATTGGCGGCTTCACGTCACTGGCTCGTTTAACCGCTTGCTCTCTCTCTCTCTGTCTCTCTCTCTCTCTGTCTCTCTCTCTCTCTCTCTCTCTCTC
>QKNR01015785.1:0-14660 GCA_028031935.1 Paedocypris micromegethes | reverse complement strand
CCCTCACCCTCGCGCTCCGCCCCGCCCCGCCCCTCACCCGGACGCGTGCCCCTGCAGAGTTCGTCCAGCATCAGGTGATTCAACCCGCCCTCTCGTCTCGGGGACGTCATCACGCACAGAGCCGACATTCTACGTGGCTCTGACCACGTCCACCTCAGACAGCTGCGTCATTCATGGAGGGTGCATTCATGTGGAGGCCACTAAATCTAGAGCGTTTGACAACACATACAGGGTGTTTAACGCATCAGAGACCACACCCAGAGTCAGACGCGCGTGTGTGAGTGTGTGTCTTGTGTGGTGTTTGTGTTATTTTTGTGTGGGCTACTTCACTGTGGTTGTGTGTGTGTGGTGTTCACTTTCATTTTGGTGTGTGTGTGTGTGTGTGTTGCACACGCGTTAAAAGGTCATCACACGTGTGGGTTGGTTATGAACTATTTATTTCGAAATAAAAAAAAAACAACTCGCGGTCCAGAAAACACACATCAACTTTTTTAGTTCTTCACGCGCTGCTCTCCCTCACACACACAGGACCCCCCGCGGCGCTGCCCCGCCCTTGCCTGTGCAATATTCTTCTGCAGCCCATATCTGCCTTACCAAAAATCGACTATAATTAAAATAACTTAATGAGAAAACATATATAGCAATAAAAACAACAAATACAAAATACAATTGAAAAGGGCATCCAGCATTTATCTAAACTTTTTTTATAAACTTAATTATTTTAACATGGACCCCACACTCTCCCCTCCAAAAATTGAATGTCGACCCGACATTCCGCACATTTATCAGAGTTTTAACTTCTGTCTTCACAGTTGAATCACGGCAGTAGGTTTTCTAGGAGACAGTCATTGAGATCCTCTGTATGCAACAGTTTATGACCGGACACACATCTCCTTCTGCACGTCACTTGGTCATTTCAGACACCACTGGCCGGGTGATATCTGCATTTCTACTCCGCCTCTCATGCGGGTTATGGTTCTCAGACCGACAGGATTAAACCTCCTTCCTACCCTATGACCCATTTTGCAGACCCACAATGCTACACGTGGAAAACATCTCACCCCACCTCCTTCACGTAATCTCTAGGCGGTCTAACTTCTCCATATGCCCCAGTGTACAATCTATGTGGCTGTTGTCTGTTTTATTTACTCTGATACCATGTGTTTAAGTTTAAATGTGTTCTATGTCCCCAATAACAAAAATTCAATAACTAAAACTGAACATACTGTAAATTCGAACTTCAAGAACTCTCCTGTATTTTAACATTAATTATTTCTGTGTGACTGACGGTTGACCTAAAATGTCGTATGTGAGTGTTTTGGGTGGATTTCTGTTTCGAAAAGGATATCGACTTGTGGACGCTGGCCGTGGTGTTGAGACCCCTCCATCTGCTTCATCTGATGACGCTCCATGCCTCGAGTTCCCCTCGTTTTCATCAGAAGACGACCCAGATCTCGAGTTCTCCTCGTCTGCTTCATCAGATGATGCTTCTTGTTCATTAACGGCTTTTTCTTCGTTTTCCACAACCCTCTCTGAACCCAATTCGTTCTCACTGTCTTCATCCAGGTTTTGGTTGTTGTCACTGGATAAAACTCTTCTGCATCTGCTCTCAACTGACTGCTGGCTTGGTCACAAGGATGTGTTGTGATGTGTCTCCAGTCCAGTTCATCCCCTGAACTACTGTTCAGTTCTACTACATCTCTCTGTCTTCTTGACTGAATCTTCCTGTTCTTGGCTTTTCTCTGTCTTCTTTTGTCTCCTGCATACTGTTTTCCAATGGCAAGAAATCACAGGGCAGCAACAAGTTTCGATGTAACACTCTAGGATTTCCAGAGCCTTTCTCAGGTCGGATCACGTAAACAGGACTGTCTTTGTGCTTTCTTTCAGTCACTATATAGACTTTGTCTTCCCAATAGGACCGCAGCTTCCCAGGTCCTCCTCGGTCCTTCAGATTTCGAACAAGCACTCTACAGCCTGGTAACAGTTCTCCTCCATGTACTCTCTTATCGTAGTGTACTTTGGCTCTGTTCTGCTCTTTTTGAACTGTCTCTGATGCCAGTCTATACGCTTCTTGCATCCTTCGTCTCCTACTTACTAGCATATTCACTGTGAGTGGGACTCTGGTCACCTGGAGTTAGGCCAAACATGATATCTACCGGCAGCCTGGGGTTTCGACCAAAAAGGAGGTAGTAGGGAGCGTATCCTGTTGCCTCACTGCGTGTACAGTTGTATGCATGGACAACCTTGGCTAACGAGCTCTTCCAGTCTGACTTGGCTTCCTCCTTTAGGCTGCGTAGCATGGATAAAGCGTCCTATTAAACCTCTCCACTTGTCCATTTCCAGACGGGTGATAGGGTGTGGTGTGGGACCCTTTAATATCACAATATTCTGCCAGTTTGGTGAATAACTTGTTCTCGAATTCTTTGCCTTGGTCATGATGCAACTTGGTTGGGAATCCAAATTTTAGTACAAAGTCCCCAAAGATCTTTTCTGCAGCAGTTTTGGCCGTTTTGTTGGTGCATGCATATGCTTGTGCGAAGCGTGTAAAATGATCCATGACCACTAGGATGTACTCGTAGCCTCCTTTACAAGATTCCAGATGTAAGTAGTCGATTGAGACCATCTCGAAGGGATATGTTGTACTATGTTCACCAATGGTGCTCGGGCTGTCTTGTTTGGGGCCTTCCTTTTCAGGCAACTACACACTTTGGTTACGAAGTGGTCCACATCTCGCTGCATATGTGGCCAATAAAATCGGTCACGAATAGGCTGAGTGTCCGCTCCACTCCCAGATGTCCCATCTCTTCATGTAGCTCCTTGTAAATCAGTTGGTGGAAAGTAGTTGGCAGTACTAGTTGTGCACGTGCAGCAGACTTTCGGTATAGGATTCCATCCTCATTTACATACAGCTTGTTCTTTTCACGTGCCAGAACTGTGAGGTCATCTCGCCGACTTTTCCGCTTCAGATGAGACCACCTTCCTGTGATGACACACTCCCGGACTTTTGCAATGACTGGATCATCCTGTTGTGCTCTTTTTAATTTCTCTTGGAGATCTCGGCCACCGGTGGTGCTACTCGTCCCATGTCTACATCTGTACATCCTATTTTATGACAGATGGGCACAGCCAGGGCTTATGTCATGAAAGTCCATTTGAATCGCTTGTGTCAATGCTGTTACCGTCTCCGGTTCAACCTCATTTGAGCAGGTGTGGATGTATTGCTCCATGTCCAGTGGCATTCTAGACAAGCCATCAGCATCTCGATTCACCTTCCCTGGGCGATATTTGATGGTGAAACTGAAGTCTGCCAATTCTGCAATCCATCGGTGAGTGGTGGCATTTAACTTTGCTGTGGTCAAAACATAAGTTAGAGGGTTGTTGTCTGTATAGACGGTGAATGACGGTGCGTAGTACAAGTACTCTCGGAATCGTTCACATATAGCCCACTTCATTGCTAAAAATTCCAGCTTACCAGAATGGAGGTGGTAATTCTTCTCTGGAGCAGTTAGTGTTCTCGACCCATAACCTATGACAACGAGTTTGCCGTGCTGCCTCTGATATAATATTGCACCGAGTCCCTCTTGGGAGGCATCACAATGGAGCACAAGGGTTTCTCGAAGTCAGGGTACCCAAGAAGTGGAGGACACACTAGAAAGTCTAACAGCTGGCATAGCACTGCCTGGTGGTTGTCTGTCCATGTGATTTTCTGGCGGGAAGTCAACTGATCAGCCTTTTTGCTTTTCGTTCCTTTCCCCTTCATCTCTGACCTTTGACCTTTAGCTGTTGGTGTCTTTTCTGCTGACAGTAAACTGTATAATGGTTGGCAATACATGAGAAGTTTGGAATGTACTGACGATAGTATGACAGAAATCCTAACATCTTCCTTAAATCTCCAACAGTCTCTGGCTTCCTATTCTTCAGTGCTTGTACAGGTGCTATTTCAGCTGGGTCCATACAGTAGCCACTCTTTGATACAATCTTTCCCAGGAACTTCACTTGATCTTTAAATACTTCACACTTCTTAGCAGTTAGTTTTATCCCATGCTCTTGGTAACGACGCAGTACTTTTCTCATATCATGAAGGTGCTTTTCAAACGACTTGCTGTGGACGAGGTTGTCATCCAAGTATGGCTGGCATATTTCATCTCTCAAGCCTGTGAGGCACTCCTCCATGCTGCGCTGGAATTCTGCTGGAGCTGAGGACAGGCCAAAAGGGATCCGGACCCACTCGTACAGCCCCCATGGTGTTATAAAGGCAGTGAGTGGTCTACTCGTTTCCTCCATGAAACCCTGATGGTATGCTTTGCCTTGATCCAGCACAGAGAACCATGCACTTCCACTCACGCTGTTTAGCATGTCTTGAACGCGAGGAATAGGGTGGCGATCCGGGATGGACTTCTTATTTAATTCCCTGTAGTCCACACACAGTCTCAGATTTCCATCTTTTTTTCTTACACATACGACTGGTGAAGAGTAGGGAGAGCGTGATTTTTGGATCCATCCTCTATTCAATAAGTCTTCCAAATATTCCTTCACTTCCTTGTGTAGTGGTTTAGGGACAGAGGTGTAGGTGTGTCGCACCGGTGTTGTGTCATTCAGGCGAATCTTTAACTGCAGGGAAGGGATACATCAAACATCATTCTCATCCTTTGAAAATGCGGCACATTCTTCTCGGAGCATTTGTTTTACGTCTGCTTGTTGATCTGGACTCAGATGCTCAACTGACACTGGAGGATCCCACCAGTCCTGTTTTCCTGCACTGGGGTTTTCCTGCTGTGTTTCCTCCTCTGCTGTTTGCGTTGTCTTGGCTGTCTCCTTCTTTGTGCTGACTGGTCGCACCTCTGCTGGATACATAGCCTTGATCTGCTGCAGCCGTCCCAGCACTGTACGTGGGGCAAGGTTAATGTCATAGTTCTTTTTATTAGACACCGGAATAGTCATTCTGGACCAGTTTCCCTTTTCCAGGTACATAACTGTTTCGGAGATGTGCAGTCCTTCAGGCCATGCTGGAGTCTCGTCTGGTTGGAAAAGAACTTCCTGTTTTGTGGAAAAGGACCTGTTCTTACATGCACTTCACCAATTTAGTCTGACCTGCCGGAATCACGTGTTATCACTCTTCCTGCTTTCACTACCATCTCTCCACCACTAGGGTCACCATGCTGTACTAGATGGATTAACACATTAGCCTTCTTACAATCAATGGAGAAAGCGTCTCTTACTGAAGCTGGTGTGACCTCTGGGTGCTGCTCCATTCCGTTGGTTATTACATGTTCAATCACATTGTATCCAATGATGGGCGGCTCCGCTACCCTGGCTCATTGGAAACGAGCACCGGTACGAGTAACTCTGATTGTTGGTCATTCGTGGTGTGGAGACTGAACTTGAGCTCTACCCAGCCTGTGAAAGGGATTGGTGTCTGATTTGCTGCTCTGCCAACCAGCTCCTCATCCTCATCCAGCAGTTCTTTCATGCTCCGCAGTGGTATGTGTGGAATGCAGGATTTCTCCATCTTTCATTGACGATGGTGACTTGGGACCCAGTATCCCACAGCGCTTGAGTTGTTACTCCTTCCAATAAACAGTCAACCAGACACTTATTTCCAATCAGAGCTTTTAGCTTGGCTTGGCGATATAGAGAGAGATGGCTGACATAGGTGGAATGTGCAGTCTCTTTACCTTTCGCATCCTTTCTAGCTCTGCCTCTAGCTGTCTGATTCGGTCACAGAGAAGCTCGTGCACACTGTCATTTGCTTCCTCTTGGACTCGAGCAGTTTGTTTTGGGGAAATTTGTGTCTGGATCTCCACTTTTGTGCCATCAAAGTTCTGTGTCTGTCTCCTTTGTCCTCTACAGCCTCGTGAGAAATGTCTGAGAGTCCGCATTTGAAACAGTGTTCACACTGGTCGCCTGTCCTTGCTCGATGCATGCTTTACACCTCTTTTCCTGTTCGTTCCTACTTTGGTGAGTAGGGCTTTGAGACTTGTTTATGCTTTTCTTTACATCCGCTATCTCTTCTCTCAGAGACCGAATTATTTCATACAGTTCTGAGTCTCGGCTGTTTGTGCTGGTAGGTGGTTTACGGTTCTTGGATTTTACAATCTCAGCTTGCTGCTCCTGAGCTCCCCCTCTCCATCTGTTGTGACCTGACAGTTCTGCATTTCCGTCAGTACTTCAGATACTTTTGGGGCTTTATTTAAACTCTTTCTTTGCTTTGATTGTCTTTCCGCTTCAACACTCGCAGCTTCGTTCATTCTGTCTATAAGCATTTCGTCTTTCACTTTCTGGTCATCGAGATAAGGCTTGAGCTGGAATTTTATATGATCACTTAACAGTCCAGTACTGATTGACCTCAGGAATTTTTTCTGGATAAGTTCGGGACTATAATAATCATCCGCTCCTACTTCTCTTGAAGCGAGTAGCAGCCTTTCTTTTAATTCTATGGCTCGAACAGGAAATTTTGCGGCGACTCGTGGCTGTGTGTGTGATGTTTACTAATTTGTGGTACATGTCTGTAGAACTGTCCTCCTTGAAATGGCCTTTTAATATTGCTTTTAACTGGGAGAGAGTCAGATCACTTTTTATTTCAAGCATATCACGGATGCTCAGACCTGGGCTGATTGCTTTGATCACAGCTTCCATTATTTCAGGCTCACTGTGTCCTCTGTCCAGGCCCCTGTCAATCTGATGCATCAAGTTCGTGTATGACAGCCTGTCTTTTTGTCCTTTTTCTCCAATCTGTCCACAAATTTTAAAATCTCTCCTTATTGTCATTTCAGGAAGCCTATTCATCGCTGCAGGTAAAACATTCAGTGGGACTGAAGATGCAGTTGTGCTGTTCATTCTATCACTCAGTCTTCTCACTTCCTCCTGTAGCGCTTGACTGTTAACTTGGAGCTGTGCGTACTTTTCAGCGAGACTGATGTCACTCTCTCCGTTTTGAACGGTTTTCGCCACCTTTATATCTGCAGATGTGTATTCTGTGTTTTCTATAAATTTTTCTGACAACGTTAGCAACGTCACGCAATACTGTTTTGCTACCTCCTCTTCTTCTTCATTTATCGCATTGTCCATGGATTCCATAATTTGTTTTATTAACGCCCGTTTCGTCGTGTTGTGTTCACTTTCCATCTTTACTTTGCCACACACCTCTTTTAGCTGGTCCCGTTGTAGCAGCCACAGTTTCTCTGACACGGTCTCGGCGAGCTCCTCCACATCCATTGCGGCCGCTTTTCCGATCCTCTCGGCGTCCTGCACGCGCGCTTCCCGACCACAGAAAACTCTCCGTGAACTTCGTCACGCTGAACACGGCGTTAACAATCCCAGCGGTGCCTCCAATATTTGTTGCACACGCGTTAAAAGGTCATCACACGTGTGGGTTGGTATGAACTATTTTTTCGAAATAAAAAAAAACAACTCGCGGTCCAGAAAAACACATCAACTTTTTTAGTTCTTCACGGCTGCTCTCCTCTCACACACACAGGACCCCCCGCGGCGCTGCCCCGCCTTGCCTGTGCAATATTCTTCTGCAGCCATATCTGCCTTACCAAAAATCGACTATAATTAAAATAACTTAATGAGAAAACACTGTTTTCTTCTGGTGTTTCTTACTTTAATAAATGTGTTGTTTCAGTCTCTCTTCCATTGTGTTTTGGCTCTGCCCAACGTCAATTTTGTGGCAGACGCTGCACTGGATCGCGTATACAATATTTACGGACTTGAGAGACATTTTATTCTTAATGAGTCTATACGTAGATGCGTTGTAGTTAAAAATCATCTGCCGTTTAAAATAACGTTTATTAAAATCATAATGGTTTATGTTGATATCTGGTTTCAATGAAGGCAGCTCAGCTCTCACCAGGATATCCTTTAGATTTGTGTTCCTCCTGTAGGCTGTGACAACTTTAAAATCTCCTATTTAAAAACTATTTAAAAAAATAAATAGTTTATGTCTATGGCAAATAAAAACGTTGACGTTGGGCACTGCAGAGTCTTTCATTTGTCAATAAAATCACATGCGTTCTTTAAATAACCAGCATGTTTACGCCAGAGCTGGTGTTTGTTTTATTTAAAACTCTGTTGATGTGATGAAACGGGAAGCTGTCGACTTTCACGCCTCTGTAATTACATTTAGGAACACGTGATAAATTTGAGTCTCCTAGAATTAAAATGTTCTCGTCCACAGTGAGCGTCCAATCGATGGTTTTGTGCCCCGTGTGTTGGTGTCGTTTTGGCTTGGATAACGTCTCCGTCCAAAGCACGAGAGTCAAACGTGGTAATTGTTGCCAAAATCGATGTTAAAACCAAATTATAATGTGAATTAAAATAGACAGGTCATTGTTAGGGTTTCCTCGGAAGGAGCTGCGGGTTTAATAAAAGAAGATTAGCTTGACCCGACTCGACCACGCCCTTCAGCAGGGGCGGGGCCTCGGCTCCACTGACCGCTTCACCTGCCCGTCTCAGAGAAACGAACCACTGCTTCACCCCCACACAACCACGCCAGACGTGACCCGGAAGTGACCTTTAAGGCTTGACCACGCCCCTTCAACCAGTAACCCGACATCAAACGAAAACTTACATCAAAATAATAATACGATTAATAATACAATAATAAATACACACGTAATGAATGAATGAATGTGCCTTTATTAGTGCCACAGTAAATAAGTATATTACTACTACTACTACTACTAATAATAATAATCTATTCGCTAGAATAAACCGACCACCAGAAACGCCAGCAAGTGGCCACCGCACCGACACCGACATTTTGTGTAAATATACGTAGTTCATGTACTAATGTGTATTCTATGTGTATTCTAAATGTATATAAAAAGAATTTGCATTGTGCATACTGCATATATTTATGTTTCAAAGAAAGTATTTTTTGGAAATGAACCATCTTTTAAGGTTTGTTTTTTTTATTGTCTTTATACGCAGTTGGACAAAAAAAAGGAAATTGCACAGTGAACTTTATGAAACGAAATAGACCTTTTGACTCACAGAATCGAAAGAAAACTGGACAGATGAATTGGTGAATAGTGAACAAAACCAAATGACAGCCAGATGTTTGTGGTTTTGCGCCTTGATAAGGAGATATATGAGCGTGTTAACGCTTTGAAGGAATAAAAGCAAGATTGCAGGAAAGAGACCGTGGGATAAATACATTACGGATAGAAAGACAATACTATTATTCGAAATAAATAAAAACAAAAACACTGGTCTTTATCTTGGTCATAGTGATAATCACAGCCATTAATTCATAAAAAGCATTAATTCTATTAGGTATTCACACGTGCGCTTTGAGACAGTTAAAACTGTGAAAAGCTCCTTACAAATGCTCAGAACTCTGAAATGACGTATTTAAAATGTATTAGTAGTCGTGAACACTGACTAGTAACGCAGTTTATATAACGCAAGCAAACAATTAAGTATAATTGCTAAATAATGTATTATTACAAAAGTAAATATCTAATTGTGTCCACTAGAGGGCAGTAGTGCAACGACAAGTAAAGTCGACAAGAAATCAAGCACAACAAATATGAGCGGGATTTTTTCAATCAACAATTATACAAATTACTATAATTATTATTATTATTATTATTATTATTATTATACAATTGTAAAAATGTACAGTTTCCATCAGTGAGCCAATCAACTTTTGCTGATTAGTTAAAAAAGCGGTCATCAAAAGAAACAAACGAAATAAACTAATTTAATAATAATTAAATAATTTTATTTAGAGAATTATTGTATGCATTCACATTGACATCAGTATAAAGATATTAAAAATGACAATTGTTATTATTAAACAAATGATCCGGTATCAATAAGAAAATACATCTATAATGTGTCCACTAGATGGCAGTAACGCAACCAGTCGACAAGCAACAAATATAATAACTTTACTATAGTATTACTAATTAAAATGATGTACAGTTGATACATTAGTATGCCATTCCAATCTTCTTGTCTGGTTATAAAAGATCAATCAAAGAGAAAATCATGAAAAGAAAAAACAGAGGTGGTTTTACACTGATTTACCCTCATCATCACGCCAGATCTGTAGCTTGGTTATTGTTCCCGCAGGTTAAGCCACACCCCCTCGAAAAGCCGGGAGCCAATGATGACACAGCATAAAACAGATAAAATGATTAGACACACACATGCATTGCATAAACATGAGCCTTGTACCGAACACAACATGTTACAGTGTTGTTCATTCGGAAAACGCTGTGCTCGGTTCTGTTTATCGATCGTTTTCATCTTTGAAAGTGAAACCTAAGCGGTGCAAGTCTTCCTCATCCAGTCAAGCCCCTCCCCCGCCACACACACACACACACACACACACAACCAATGACGTGCTGATGAATGATGCATGACGCCTGCTGCCAGATCGAAGCAACGCTGTTCCAAATGTAATAATAATAATAATAATAATAATAGTAATAATAACAACAGTAATAAAATATAATATGCACATTACAGTGCACTCTAATCTATAGATCTATAGATCACTGACGATATATAATTTCCTAATCAAATACGAATTTGCAATGTCTTTTTGTTATTAACACCGAGCAGCGTGGCTTTACGTCTGAACAGAGATGTAAACATGTACAGTAAATGTTGTGCAGACTTGTGTGGAGGAGGCGCGTGACGTCACTGCTGGTCAGTCCTCTAACGGGACGGAGCGCGCAGCATCAGCACCAGCATCTTCTCCTCCTCACCGCATCCCTCTAACGGGACGGAGCGCGCAGCATCAGCACCAGCAGCATCAGCACCAGCATCTTCTCCTCCTCGCCGCATCAGCCATGGAGCGGAGGTATCTGCTGGTGACTTTGCTCGTGCTGTGTTGGTTGCAGCCGTCCCGCCCCAGGAGAGCCTTCAGATGCCCTTCAGGATGCTCCTGCTCCTCAGACTCCATCATCTGCGTGGGTGCGGCCGTGATCCCGCGCTCCGGCCCGGGCGACATCACCTCTCTGTGAGCCAGAAATATCAAACGTGCATTTCTGATAAACGATCAAAAGTGCTTCATGTTTGCGCTGGGTTTTTTTTTTATTTTTCACCTGCAATTGCGTTTGGGTTTTTTATTTTTTTCGCTGGCAATCTGCACCTTTTTCTTTAAAACTTTTTTTTTTTCTCTTTGGATTTTTCGTGTTTTTTTTTGTTTTGTTTGGAGTGCTGGCCCAAGTTTGGGGCAGCCCTTACTCTGATTGGCTGGTGAGAATGTGATTGACAGCTGCAGTCACGGCGAGAATGTGATTGACTGGAATAGGGGGAGGAGTTTAGCAAGCGCTGAAACACGTTCATAATCGGAAAATTTTCATTTTTTGATAAACATGAAGTATTTACCTGTTTGTAGTGATTCATTTGTCTGGACCGACACGACATCATCATCATCATCATCATCATCATCATCATCATCATCATCATCATCATCATCATCATCATCATCATCGACACACAACCCAGTGTCGCACATTATAGTTAGCACGAAATTGTAAGAGTACATTTCATCATTATTATCTTTATTAAATATATATATATAAAAAATCTATATTATATCATCATTATTTCCATTAGTAATAATAAATAATTTTATGTGTAATGCGCCTTTCTGGGTCTTTTTATTTATAAGGGAGCACTGCACACACACAGTATAAGAAACAACAGTGTGTACTATTATTCTGAAGTATCTGCCACCACAATAATTTAGCATCATTGTGCAAAAAAAAACACTTAAATCACAGTTTGTGTACTAATATAAAAAAAGCAGTGAACGATGTACACTCGCTGAACTCCTCCCACACTTCCTGGTCGTGCAACTGTCAATCACATTCTCACCAGCCAATCAGAGTAAGGACCGCCCCCACGTGAAGCTTGGGCCAGAAATCCAACCGAAAAAAAAAACAAACAAAAATGAAAAAAAAAGTTTCACACAAAAATGTGAAGATTGCGAGCGAAAAATAAACAACAAACGTAGAAGAGAAGAATTTTCGTTCGTTTTTTCAAAATTTACAATATTTTTGGTGCTGATCTGATTCCTCAGTTTCTCCACTAATCTCAGCTCTCGTCACAGGAGCATCGTTAACTGCAGTTTGACGGAAGTGGAGGAGGCGACGTTCTCGCTGATGCCGTCTCTGCAGTTACTGTAAGTGTCCGCTGAGGAGTAAAGAGTACAAGTACTGACACCTCACTGTAAAAATCACTCCATTACAAAGTCAGCACTTCCAAGAAGACTTGAGTAAAAGTCGTAAAGTATCCAACATTTTCAAAGAACTTGAGTGTTCTGAATTTATGAATTTAAGAAAGGCGAAAAAAAAACAGGAAACTCTTAATTTATGAGGTTTTTGTTTCATAATATATAAATTAAATGTAACACCTCAATGTTTCAAAATGGCAGAGCAATTAAAAAAGAACAAAAAGTCAGTGTCAGTCCCTCAACTGTGCAAAACGGCTCATTGACGTACAGTAAAGCAGTAGAGTAGAGTAGAGTAGAATACAGTAGAGAAGAGTACTGTAGAGTAGAGTACAGTAGAGTAGAGTACAGTAGAATAGAGTACAGTAGAGTAGAGTACAGTAGAGTAGAGTACAGTACAGTAGAGTACAGTAGAGGAGAGTACAGTAGAGTAGAGTGCAGTACAGTAGAGTAGAGGAGAGTAGAGTACAGTACAGTAGAGTACAGTAGAGGAGAGTACAGTAGAGTAGAGTACAGTGGAGTAGAGTACAGTAGAGGAGAGTACAGTAGAGTAGAGTGCAGTAGAGTAGAGTGCAGTACAGTAGAGTAGAGTAGAATACAGTAGAGCAGAGTAGAGTACAGTAGAGTAGAGTACAGTGGAGTACAGTAGAGTAGAGTACAGTAGAGTGGAGTACAGTAGAGTAGAGTACAGTAGAGTAGAGTACAGTAGAGTACAGTAGTGTAGAGTACAGTAGAGTGGAGTACAATAGCGTAGAGTACAGTAGAGTAGAGTACAGTACAGTAGAGCAGAGTACAGTACAGTAGAGTACAGTGGAGTACAGTAGAGTAGAGTACAGTAGAGTAGAGTAGAGTAGAGTACAGTGGAGTAGAGTAGAGTACAGTGGAGTAGAGTAGAGTACAGTAGAGTAGAGTAGAGTACAGTGGAGTACAGTAGAGTAGAGTACAGTGGAGTACAGTACAGTAGACTACAGTAGAGTACAGTGGAGTACAGTACAGTAGACTACAGTAGAGTACAGTACAGTAGAGTACAGTGGAGTACAGTAGAGTACAGTGGAGTACAGTAGAGTAGAGTACAGTACAGTACAGTAGAGTACAGTAGAGTAGAGTGGAGTACAGTAGAGTACAGTACAGTAGAGTACAGTAGAGTAGAGTGGAGTACAGTAGAGTACAGTACAGTAGAGTACAGTAGAGTGCAGTGCAGTACAGTAGAGTACAGTACAGTAGAGTACAGTACAGTAGAGTACAGTAGAGGAGAGTACAGTAGAGTAGAGTACAGTGGAGTAGAGTACAGTAGAGGAGAGTACAGTAGAGTAGAGTGCAGTAGAGTAGAGTGCAGTACAGTAGAGTAGAATACAGTAGAGCAGAGTAGAGTACAGTAGAGTGGAGTACAGTAGAGTAGAGTACAGTAGAGTAGAGTACAGTAGAGTACAGTAGTGTAGAGTACAGTAGAGTGGAGTACAGTAGCGTAGAGTACAGTAGAGTACAGTAGTGTAGAGTACAGTAGAGTGGAGTACAGTAGCGTAGAGTACAGTAGAGTAGAGTACAGTACAGTACAGTAGAGCAGAGTACAGTACAGTAGAGCAGAGTACAGTACAGTAGAGTACAGTGGAGTACAGTAGAGTAGAGTACAGTAGAGTAGAGTAGAGTACAGTGGAGTACAGTAGAGTAGAGTACAGTAGAGTAGAGTAGAGTACAGTGGAGTACAGTAGAGTAGAGTACAGTAGAGTAGAGTACAGTAGAGTAGAGTACAGTACAGTAGAGTAGAGTACAGTAGAGTAGAGTAGAGTACAGTAGAGTAGAGTACAGTACATTAGAGTAGAGTGGAGTACAGTAAAGTAGAGTACAGTACAGTAGACTTCAGTAGAGTACAGTACAGTAGAGTACAGTGGAGTACAGTACAGTAGAGTACAGTGGAGTACAGTAGAGTACAGTACAGTAGAGTAGAGTGGAGTACAGTAGAGTACAGTACAGTAGAGTACAGTACAGTAGAGTAGAGTGGAGTACAGTAGAGTACAGTAGAGTACAGTAGAGTGCAGTACAGTAGAGTACAGTACAGTAGAGTACAGTAGAGTACAGTAGAGTAGAGTAGAGTACAGTGGAGTACAGTAGAGTAGAGTACAGTAGAGTAGAGTACAGTACAGTAGAGTACAGTGGAGTACAGTAGAGTAGAGTACAGTAGAGTAGAGTACAGTACAGTAGAGTACAGTAGAGTAGAGTAGAGTGGAGTACAGTAGAGTACAGTACAGTACAGTAGAGTACAGTAGAGTAGAGTGGAGTACAGTAGAGTAGAGTACAGTACAGTAGGGTACAGTAGAGTAGAGTACAGTAGAGTAGAGTACAGTAGAGTGCAGTAGAGTAGAGTACAGTAGAGTACAGTACAGTAGAGTAGAGTACAGTAGAGTACAGTACAGTAGAGTACAGTGAGAACATGTTCCTTCTTCACAGGCTTCTGAGCTGTAACTCG